>DWHO01000160.1:0-25093 GCA_018247575.1 Eurytides lysithous rurik | reverse complement strand
CCCCACACCGGATACCCCCCTTTCCGCCGGTGCGGGGGGGGCGTCATGGGGTTAAAACTCACCCCCCGGGGGGGGCGGGGGGGTGGGCCCTGCGTCTCTTCCGTCTCTTCTTCCTCCCCCCCCCCCCCCCCTTTGCCGGAGATATCGAACTCACCCCGATGCCGAGGTCAATTTCCCCTTTACCAGAATTACTCGTAGCTTGCGCGTTCTCTCATCGTGCACCTGTGCTTGATCAGTAGTTCGTCGACGATGGATTGATCCGATTACAACTTTTCGTATACGAGGATGAAATTGGGGTTTGTGTGAATCGATCATTGTTAAATTATCTTAACGGTGTGTACAGGTATTTAATTTCTGTTTTGAAATCGTAACGTTTCGAACGCTATTGTAATTATGGTCGTGAAACGTGAGATAGATTTGTGTTTCATGTGGTTACTTTGCCTATCGGTAGCTGTTGACTAATGGTATCATAATATAATTTTAAAACTACTGCGACAATCTTTGATCTCCAGGTGCGGTTTACTATTATCATTTCGTTTAAATAAGCAGTCGTCCTACGGATGTGGCTATTTTTCTTACGATGCTATACTATCTATCTATACTATGATAAAACTGTATAAGTAGAAATAGCGTTTGTATGTTTGTTCCCTTTTAACAAACATCTTCGTATATGCATAGCTGCTTTTTAAACTTCAAAACTGAAATATATTTTATCTCGAACGGTTCAATGGTTTTTAAGATGTGTAGGGACAACGACACGACCACGTCAGCCACTATATATTTATAAATGTAATATGAATAAATTTTTTTGTATGATAATTTGAGGTCCTTCGCATTTTACGATTCTATTTTGAGGTCGCTTTAAAGGTCAGCGCTCTGGCGTATCCATCATTGCGAATTCATTTATACGACGATGATATTGTACCATAAATACATACGTAATTGGCCCGACTCGTGAACGTGGTAGATTTTCATTTATGGAGGTAATAAAGAGGTTTTGCTTTTTTTATTTTATTTCAACTCGCCGCCATTATAGTTGGTCTGTGACTTCTTATTTATAAATCAATCACGATTTTACTGGAATATGTAAACGAACGTATAAGGTTAATGTTACGATATGAGATATTGATTGGGTCTTTTAAGGCGCTTGTTGCTCTATCAGATGAGTTTTCCTTATTTTTAATTTATTTTGGTAGGCAATCGATTATTTCCTTTATTTATTTAAAGAAGGGAATTTATTGACATTTTTTATTAACTTCCGGTGTTTTCATCTTTTCTTAAGATAAAGATTCATCTGCTCTAAGAAAACTTTGTTTTCTGCTATACATACATTTTATGTGCATAAGTTGGACAAGCACCCTGATCTTAAACAATCTGTAGTACAAATACTGGTCCTCTGGATTCCAACCCTTGACCGAGATGCCGAAGCCATTAGCGCTTATCAGCTCGACCAGCCGACTCATCAATAACTCTTAGAGATACTGCTCAGTCGCTGGGCTTGGGAAGAAGGCTAATTTCCTTTAGAGTACTTTTTTAATGCTATAGAGAACGGTACAATTGAATTAATGGAAAAAATTGCCTTAGGTCCCATAATGACTATGTATATTAATCCAATAATACCCATCGGAGACTCGACTCCCCTTCCAATTATTGCCTATTGGCGAGATTATCTTTATTGCTAGATTGGCCCACAGTTCCTAAGCTTTAGAAGGAAAGGTCCTCCGGTAATTAGTTTTTTTTTTATCAGTCGTTTCTAGTCTGCCGTTATTAGTGTGGTCATTATCATGAAAGGTATTACGTTTTTTTTTTAATTTCAGATAATTAACTTAACGTTTTTAGAATTAAAAATAAAAGAAATATTTTTATCAACTACTATACGTTTATATATAAAAGTTAATAAGTATTTTTTTCACATTTGCTTTGTATCAGTAATCATAAAACAGATATCTACCCTATCTCTAAGCCTGTGCAATGCACGTGTAATACAAGGGAAGGTACCTTTTTAGTGTACTTTATTAATTTTATTTTTCCTCCGGCCCCTATCAATATTTTTATAAGGGTCCACTATTTGTATCTATCCTGCTAGCTGGATATCGGGTCGCCCGCATGGGAACTTTCAAACCGTAAGGACGCCCCGTGGTATTGCAGCTAAATTACACAAAACCGGAAGCGCGAATTCAGTTGTTAATATAACCCCCACCTCGTGTGCCTTATCAAATATATGAAGTATTCTTCATCATCCCGTTATGTGTTTATTTATATATACAAAAATGAATGTTTGTACAGATTTTACGCTTAATCTCCAATATAGTTTCACTGATCGTTATGAAAATGTCATGTGTATTTCTTTTTCATACAGGTTTTTTTTTCTGTCCTCCATGATTTAAGTCACAACCAGATGGCGCTACAGTATATTAACTTTAAAACCATAAAAAATATGCTTAAGTTAAATAAATAAACAACGGTAGCTTATTATCTGTTAGACTCTGATTTAGAATTTTTTGTGTTCACTATAACGTTTTATTATATAGTAATAAAACTTTACTTAGCATAATGAAGACGAAAGTGTTTTGTTCGTCCTTTGTTCACTAGTTTCCGTAGTAAAATAAAGGAGTACGTACGTGTTTGGAAGGTATAGTGTAAAAAAATTGTCTCGTCTTCATTTTGTCCATCCGACATTTGCAACTTCTACGTATAATCGGGCCAAACATAAATACCTCAAATATTGAAAGTAGTAGTTAACTATAACATTTATTTGTCTGACATCTCGTTAAGTAATCCAAACTTCGGGATTTTGTAATAGTATAAAACACTACGGTTATTTATACGGATCCTGTATCGGCAAACCAATCCATGTTATATATTATTCACGTAAATTTCATAAACTCGTTACGTTTATGATGGGAAATTACATGTAGAGTTGAGTGACTACAAAAAATTACTAAATATCAAGTTAAAATTCAAAGCAAAGCATGGGATAAGTTCAAATCTTTATCGCTTCTTTAAACTAAATGGCGTAAAGCTATATGATTAATTTAACTGTCGAACATATCGTATCGTAAAAGAAGAAGTTTTATGTGTAACAATGTGGTAAACTTAATAAGAAATTCATCAGGTAAACTTTTGACAGGCACGGGGAAGCGTTACAATATTACCATATTAATCTCAGTCAAAAGTTAATATTATGCCGAGATTGAACTCTTATGCTTGTTAAACCACAATCAATTATAATAATCAACACAAATGAACGCAAAAACATTTCTAAAGGGAACGCGGAGACTCCCTTAGATACGGGTGGCGACCCCTACGTTTTCCATCTTCACTGAACTTGACAGGATAGATGGGAAAGGAATATTAATTGATACGTTACATGTTATATAATCGTCGAGCAATGCTATTCAATTAAAGCGTTTATTTACATAAAAAATCGCGACGTTGGTTTAAATAGTTTCATTGTTTATAATTAGGTGCTATGTTATAGTTTTATGTATTACAAACAACCTAAATCGCCTCCATCCGCGTATTACTTTTATTTTTTTGATTTCAATTTAGACGACATACAAGACTTGTTTAGTTTTTGATATATACCATGCTCAACCGTTACAACTATAAATTGTTGCATTATAAATACTGAAAAAGAGAAGTATAAAAATAAGCAATACGATCGAGTGCCTTTAAGTTTACAATACAATTAAAGCAATGCCAAAGCAATCAGTGAAGTCTTAACTAAATATAATGTTTAAGATTCTAAACAAATAATAATAATAAAAAAGAAAACGGGTACCAAACCTGTTTTCTTTTTGTATTCGGTTTCGTCTTTTTTGTAATGCAAGTTAGTGGTCATCAAAGCAAGAAAGATGTTTTTTGAAGTTAAGTGATGAAACCGTTGACACCTTAATGGGAGCGACCATCTAGACCATAATAGTTTTTGTGCCGGAACATAGGTATACTTGCACTTGTAGAGTGTTAACGTTGTTCTAATCCAGGCGGACTACAAAGTAGCCCCACCCACTAAGATTATGTGCATCTAATGAACTAGCAAGTTTCTTACCTTCGTCTATAGATCGGATTGAGGTCAAGAAAAATACGAAACCTATTAAAAGGAGCACCGTTCGCGTATACGGATCGGACGCAATCTAGGCATATCGTAGGTAGCTCCCGACTCCTTTGTCCTGTTCGCAATCTCCATAAACCAGCTAAACACCTACCCCGAGTTCCCAAGTCGGGCGTCCCGAGGGATACGGGGGTGGGGGACCGGCGGGCGCCACCGCCCCGTGCCAGTTATACGAGACTTAAAGTGCCTTATGATCTTGCGACTCGGCCCGCCCGCAACTCGAAGCATCTCACTCTTATTAATCCATAAAATCTCGGCTTGTCAGTCTCAGTACGCACGGCAATCCGTTCTTCTCACTGTTGTTAATATTATAATAAGTTGTATTGTTATTGTTGTTAATGCTGTAATATATATCTCGTTTACGTAAATATTGTAGAAATGTTCAAGTACTACGTGTAATCAACAACACTTGCACAAATTACCTAGTAGTATAGTCCTATGTATCCGAATTATTGTCTTAAATACTTTTAATACGACGTCTCCATCGTCAATAGACTTCTCTCAATGCAACTTGTCGATGTTTTTGTTTCGCCTGTACGCTGAAGCGACTGAGCGAAAGATATTTGAAATAGCGCTTTCCTATTTCCTTGATTTCACTTGGGGCCTCACCTCGCAACATTGTAATCAGCTGCGCGATAGCGTCTCTTTGTTGTTTGCCTGTTTCCAGCTCTTCACTTATGTCTGCTCGTCTGTTCCCAGGTCACACGTCCCGTCGGGAGAGCGAATTCAAGAAACCCGTGCACACTCTTCAGAACGGCCGTGCTCACCATCGGCCTTCTTACCCCTACAATAAGGTCATTATTATTCTTTTATTTATCACCAGCGGTCGCCAAAAAGAGGTTTTCTTCAAAGAATTTTTTTTTATGGATTAGGCCGACAAACGAGCAAGCGGCTCACCCGATGGTAAGTAATCACCGCCACCCATGGACAGTTGTAGCGTTACAGAAGTTACAAAACCGTTGCCAGACTTAAAGGGGGGTCATTTTTGAAAGAGGAAGGAGAAGTGAGATGGATCGAGGAGGAAAGAGGACGAAGAAGGGTAGAGGAGATGAAGAGGTAGGGAGGGGAGTAAGGGCCCTGGGGGGATGGGCCACCTCCCTAACCGGACGAAACGCGGAAACAACAACACTTCTACTTTACGCCGATTTTCTGTGAGGTCTTGGTACTTATCCAGTTCAAGTTGGCCGATTCAGAAGCGGGAGCAGCTCCATGGCTCTATCTACGTCAAAATGTCATAATTAATAATAAATAAATCTTAGTATTTTTACATTTATGATTTAACAATTTACGTGTTGGTTGTTAAAAATATAAACATCTTTATATTATTAAATGACAGTATTTGCTTATTTTATTATATATTACATATTTTTCATCAATATCAAACAAAATGTAGATCTTCACGAATCGCCTTAATATAAACTATAATTCTGCCAGATTTCATCGTTCTGTTATAAGCCTGACTGTAAAAAAAGAGAGTAAAAATATTATAAAAGCGTAAGCAATGTGTATTTATGTGTTGTATTTATTTAATTAAACAACCACACCTATACAAAAAAGTTATAGATTATGATGTGTTAAACTATAATAAAAATAAGTGTTTGTTTTAAAACAGTTTGCACACAGATAAAAATCACGTGTCAATAGCAAGGACTATTTATTTATTTTGTTAATGATAGCCGCTGTACAATAAATATAAATATTGGGTGATTTTTTAATGAATATTTAAAAAAAAAGGAAAAGTTTTTTGAAGAGTTTTCTATTACGAACGCCTATGCTAATGGAAAGCATTAAAGGTCGCAATCGATCACACCGTCAGCACGGCAGGGAAGACATGTAAATGAACCTGTGAAAACGAATCAACACGCTCAAACCGATAATTGAACGTCTCTTATATAAATTGTAATTTTTGGCCTTAAATTCAAATACAGATTTTTATTTGTGGAGATTGCCATCAACTTGTAACCTCCTATTGTTTAAATCTATAAGCCTATTTGTTATCTTACGTCCTTGCATGTTTGTTATCTTCCTTAAACATAAAAAATAAATAAAATAAAATATACATACCTAAGTGAAGTACTTTACGTTCTCTGACGAGTTAATCGAGTTGCCGTTTTATCTCGTATTACAATTCATAACTCCTCGATAGCTAGAAACGGGGCCCGTTGCACGCGCAAAGTTATAATTTTTTAAGTAACTCCGCTAACTGCATCTTTGTGTTGCCATCGCCTGTAATATAATCGCCGTGCTCGAGACGCCGCCTCGCCGACACGAAAACTTCAGTCTTCGAAACTGCATCCCGCAGTAGTACGTCGTCGCTACTGAGCGTCGCGTTTCCGATATTGTGCTTTTATTGTTCCAATTTTGTTAACACACCCCAGTTAGTGCCGACGTGGAGTTGCGGTGGCTTAACTAGCTTTCGGGGCGCGGCTTATTCGCTCCGTTGGGAATTTTTGTAATTAGAATTCGGTGTTTTTTTTTCAATTGACTTGGCCAAATCAGTCTTATTTAAAAAGGGGTAACGCTGTAATGTTTGGAAAATAACACGACGTCGTCTCTCATTCCCATATTCACCATGTGACAAACGATTTTATGACATGTCTCTTTATGTCATTTCGCTTTAGTTACAAAATTATTTTCTTTCAATTGTTATGGCATTTAAAACTATATTATTTATAGTTATAAACAGCTGGATTGGTTAAGTATCTTATGATTGTTATTATGTAGTATTTTTGACCCCTCATTAAAGAATATGTGGCAGTGTCATAAAAACGAGAATTGCTTTTCTGCAGTAGAAACAGCAGATGAAAAATACTGCTATAAAAGATAAGACCGCGAATTTAATACTCGTGGGTGATACAATCATGATCACGTCAGACGTTCGTAATAAAAATGTCTCTTTTAAGAATCCCTCTTCGGTATTGTTACTGTATACAGTCACAGCTCGAATAGAATTAAATAAATATTGTTCAAACGCCAATCCCAAGACATTTTTCTTGTAAATTATTTATGTGAGCCGTGGCTTAATTACGTGTCCAAGATACTAGAATGGAATTAAAAGTAGCTAAATGAATGAATGAATTGTATGATATTTTGTAAGTTGTTTGTACAATAAAAGAGATAAACCCAATTCACCACCATACGAGTCCCGCGCCCGTTAATAGTAACAATTAGCATTCACTATTATAAAATGAGTGTATTTATTTACCACTATTATAAAATGAGTGGATTTTATCGCTTTTTAGTTTTAATTTAACACTAAAAAGCGATAAGTTTAAAGCACTTTACAGCGTTGACCGTCACGACATGGACTAAGATGATCGTGTTGCGTTCGGAAAATAATATAGTTTCATTTATAATGTGAGTGGTAAATAAGTATTGTGTAAACAAAATTGAAGTATTCAATTGTGTGTTCCTTAATACATATTTCGACTTATTCGACACACGGGAACATGTGAGCGGAATTATATACGTCGTATCTTGTTACAGGGCGAGAGCCTTAGCTCATCGGGGGCGCCCGCACATCGACCGCCCCCACTCCGGATATCCAATGGCTTCCAACCACAGGTTCGTCCCGATCCACATCTCTATACACACATTAGCCGATATCTGTTTATTCGGTCTAGAGACATGCTTATTGACAGACATTTTGACCAGTGGCGGCACTACCATACAAGCCCAGCTTGCCCTACTAAGGAGTAAAATTTATATTTTATTAATAAATAACTTATTTTTTAATTGTTCGTGCGTGCAATTTAGTTGCGGAAATTATGTGCTAATTAAGATTTATAAATTTTACTCCTTAGTAGAGCAAGCTGGGCTTGTATGGTAGTGCCGCCACTGGTTTTGATATGTCTCCGTAGGTTTTACTCGCCTCTTCGCTGGCGTGTGTTTTTTTTTTGAAGATAAATGATGTGATCTCTAATCGTGTGCCCGACACAACAACACACTGCCATGCAGAACCTATTTGGCACTGCACTGTGTTCGTCAACTGGAGATTTCAGATGTTATATCTCTTCGTTCGTCTCTCGTTCAATTATTACGTTGACGACATTGACCTTTAAACCGGAACCCATTGGTGTTTACACTTTACTGCTTTGAATAATTAGCAATGCAGTAGGTACCACCTCATGCGGGCTGTGCTAAGGTGTCCTATCACTTAGTAAATTTTGATTTCGAATCGTATTTCCCAAAAGCTATACCTATGCCCGTAATAGTACCGACCTGTCGTTTCCTTGCTACGTACATGAGTAACAAATTAACAATTTTTTTTTATGTAGTAGGCTGCAGTACAAACGAGCAAGCGGTTTACCTGATGGTAAGCGATTACCGCCGCCCATGGACATTTGCAACGTTACTTAACTTGAAAATGCGTTGCCAGTCTTTAAGGGGGTAAATTTTAAGAGAGGGAGGGAGGATGATCGAAGGGGAAAGGGAGAAGGAGGAGCGGGAGCAAGAGTAAGAGAAGGAATAAGGAGAGGGAGGGGATAGGCCACCGGCCACCTCACTCTCCGGACGAAATGCGGAAGCAAAAACACTTCCACTTCACGTCACGCGTACTAATCCGGTTCAAGCCGGCCCATTCAGCAGCGGGAACAGCTGCATGGCTCTACCACCGTAACACTTTTACGACTCTAATCCGTTTTTTTAATCTATGCTGCGTTAACATTATTCAATTTCACAGATCATTTGCCTCTGTTGCATTACAAAGAAAGCTTTGAATGTTAACTTTCAATTCCATTCTTCTGGTTAATCTATTGAAAGTAATCCCTACGAAATATAGATCACACGGTTCATTTGCTTGACTTTCGAAAGGTTTATTTTTTTTGTTTAGAGATGTAATTGTGTTTCATATATTTTTTTACGATAAAATGTAATTTATTCATTAAAAATATAGCTTGTGGGAAATCTTTTAATTTATCAAAAAAATGCCAAAAAACTGAATCTAGATAACACATTAGTTAAAAGATTACTGATTTTTATTAAAAGTTAATTATTATTGAAATAAGCGGACACTTCACGTCGATTTTCTGTGAGATCTGGCCTAAAGACCACCAAGCATACTTACCACGTTCGCGCCGGCCCATTCAACAACGGAAAGCTGCTGCGTCGTTCTGCTATCATAAAAACGTGGTCACGGGGCATTTGAAATAAAATCTGTAAATGTTATAAACATGCTCTGTTTGCACTGCAGCCACTCAAAGACGATCCCTCATTTTTCTTTCTTAATTATAAAAGTGTGAGAACTTTTTACTCGTTCTTTTTATCTACGTCCGCGTGGGAAAGTCACCCAATAGTTCTCTTTTTCTGAGAAGATGTATCTTAAGAATCGATTGAGATTTTACTTACTACAGTCTTAACCGATCTTTAAGGAGGAGGATCGGAGAAGAAAATAAGAGGCAAATCTATAACACAAAGTGTGTGTTATACTTTTTTGTTTAGTACTTAGCCATTTGAGTTAAAATTAAATTGGACCAACATGTCATTAGCTCTACCAAAAAACAAGAAATTTTATATTTCTATTTTCTTTTCTCTAATTAAGTACTAAATGTATTTTAAAACTATAATTTAATTATAGGGAAACAATAAGATCATATCTTATGACACAGTTATTGCCTTCCACTTGTATATATGGTAAAAGCGGAAAACTTACGGCATCATTAGTAAAATATAAACCATTTGTTAAATACAGCGATTAAACGATAAATCGCATTCAGTTGAATCTATCTGGTGAAAATTTGCACTACTTTTTTAACAACATAATAATAAGTAACTCTTTCTTTCTTCTTCTTCTTCTTCTAATTATAATATTATTAATTTTTTGTCATGTTTATTTATATTACAACGAAAATAAATCAAATTTATTCTTAACCAAGCGATCTTTAGATAGAAACAGATGCAAAAGCCGTAATTTATTCAGTAAACAACTGTGGTGGGTTGATTAAAAATTCTGATTCAATTTCGATACTGATCGAAATTGCAAATAGTTTTTGACGTACTGCTTTTGCTTCTGGAAAATTCTTAACGGCTTTTTTATTTTCAAATAGATTTATTTCTTCCGGCTTTTTTTAAACTTTGGTAGACATTTCTTTTATGAAAATCAACCATATCAAAACACATCATACGGAAATTTCGTACTTTCTCATTTCCCTATTTTCAACGTGAGATTAAAACGTTAGAAATGTTTTGCTTATATAAAATGATGATTAATAAGTTGTAACATTTTTATTGAAATGAAAAAAGTACGATTCATAAGAAAAATAATAAGAAGGGACCGGACACAGTTAATTACTAAGCCCCTTTGATACTACATACTTCAAAGATTTGATTGACTCGAATAATCTCAATGTATCTCAAAATTAAAGTTGAGTTGTTAAACTTTAAAAGTCACTAAAATGTTTGAAAGCTACATAAGTACTAACCTTTTTGCTATTTAAATACAATACTTTAGAAAACACTATAAAAGCGAGAAAATTTATATGTGCAATGTTTCACGTATCTCCATTATTCCTCCCACAGGGACACTAAAAAGCAATCAAAGGGAACAAAGAGACAATTAGTGGCAACGGGATCAACGGTCGGGTCACGTATTGCACCCTATTTCATTACCAATTCAATATCAAATGTTTATTTTGAACAAGTAGGTAGTTTTTATTTATAGTGATTTGACTCCCCTCCCTGTATTATGTAAATTTAAGTTATATCTAGAATTTTTGACTATAATTTTTAAGTTTGACACAAGACAGACGTGTCTTATTGTACGCCACGCCTGTCCACAACAATAGATCGCAATACAGCAGCTCGAACTGCGTGATAAACTATCTATTTGCTCTATGATTCTCTACGTTCAAAAATTACACTAAGAACATTGCCCTCCAAACCGGAAAATGCTTCAAAACGTAATGCTTATAAAACTGCGTAAAAGCAGTTACGCTGTTCTAAGTGGACTCTGCAAAAGAATCCTACTACCGAATTTACTTTCCATGATACTAATAAATGCAAAAAACAAAGAACCAAACAATCTCTTTTAATACGAAATGTTCTTTTTACGTGATTTCACAATGCCAACCTCATTTTGTTTCTTTAATGAAATATCAAATTACATGACCTAACTGAAATCTAAACCTGTCAAATATAGGTCGCCATAATGTTTTACGATTCGTGTATCCTTGTAAACAATTCAAAAGGAAACTATTAAAGACAGAAGGACAATTGCTGGGTATTAGGAAATTGTTTAAATATTTCATATAAGTTAGATTGGAAAACGTTTGCAGATACGATTTCTAAATTAATTACCGTTAAAACTATGAGCGGTTGCAATGAGTACTCATTTAGCGTTTTTAAAAAAAAATGCTCAAAATCTCTATTTCTTCGTATTCTCTAGGTACAAATCGAATCAAGGGCCCGCTACGACAACTATACATGTCCGATGTACTTACAAGTACTCTTCACAGACATTCATTGCGTGGTTTTATAATTGCAGTCGACGGATAGCATCGTTGTCAACTGTGCTTGTAAAGTGCTGCTTACAAGACAGAACATGGATTCATTTATTTAACATTCACATGGACTTATTTATTTAATATCCAGACCTAAATTTACTAACTGAAAGCATTCGATGCTTTCAGATCGGATATTTAGATGTGACCAATTTTTTATCGCAGCATCGGAGGTTCTTTCGTGTGAAATACGGTTTGCGGTGTGTTATTGATACCAACTTAAGAATTGGAACTATTTTTTTAATATAATTTGTTAATAAATCGAAGATGTCCTGAATTTTTTTGTAGCCGACATATTGCCAGAAATCATTTGAATAAAAACACATAATTCTACAGGGTGTAGTGGTCAATGGATTCAGCCATCTGTGGTGATGATACCATGGATATTTTGGTGATTTCTTCCGTATTTCGTGACACGGAAGTATTTTTGACTATCGGACTTATTTTTAAAATTTCAAACAACACTTCATCAGTTTTAATAAAAACTTCCTTCCATACTTCCCTAACTTGAAACTCATCTGTTCCCCACATGATTTTTTTAAAAGTTGACATTCCTTTGCCTTGTTCATTCGGGTAAATTTTAACAGCATAGGTAGATTTTTAAAAATGAATTTCAGTGAAAATAAATTATTCAACTTTAACTTCATGGGCTACTTCCAAAACTTTCGCGAGCGACCGGTCGCCCGCGGTCGACGTTTTGGCCACCCATGGGATATATATGTGAAGAACATAAATCGTGATCTAAGTTTTTCGAACATTTAGGAAAACCTGTGTTAATATTAAGTAATATAATTTTTAAGTAAGATTTCAACCTCTTTACTTCTGTATAGAAGATATGTTTAAATAATTCTAAAACTACCTCACTCGGTAATTTTTGTTATATCTTATTAATTGAATTTTACTACGAAAAGTATGTAGGAGAATTGGAAAATATAACTTACCATTATAAACAATGATTTAAGTAGTGATACTTATGTCCCTTAATATCCAATTGACACAATTTTACTATAAAATACAAAACATTATATTTTATTTCAACCAGAAGAACATCTGTATTCTTTTTCTTCTTTTTACGCCTCATAGAAATATCTCTTTTTAAGTCGGGTAAAGATCATTTAATATCGTTTCTCATCTAGTTTACTAAATGTATGCTTTTGGTAGGGGTACTACTTAGGACGAACATATTTGTTGGCTTAACTGACAAATTATGATACTAACCCTCTTAAGTCACACCCTTATCTGAGTTATATAGGTGACTTAAAAGTTTATCTTTACTATTTGTTGCTTTTTTATCGGAACGGACGGCATAAGATATGGCCTTAACATAATTTCAATAAAATAAATTTAAATTTTACCGTAGATAGCGTCTAGGATAAAGTTTAAATCAATTTTACTACATTAGATTTCCTGTGGCCAAAAAAAATCTTTCTTGTGTCTTATGTATCTTATATGTGGATTGGTTGACTTATATTTTCTATACGATCAATAGATTAGGCAAAAATCAGTTTATGAATTGTATACAATTGTCTATATTGTCTAAACATCACAAGACGTGCCGTGATTAAAGTTATGAGAGATCCTGACTTCGTTTTTTTATCATACTTCATACTGAAACATAATATTTTAATTCTTTGTGAGGCGAACTTTTGATAAAGCCAATAGCTTATAACTACGCTAAACAGATCATCGAAACTGAGTGAGTTAGGATCATAAAGTTTCTTATGATTTTTCTGATTTCTTGCTAATTTTCACAAGCGTAGCAAGTCTCGATGTGGAAGACCTGGTCCTGAACAACTCATCACCGATAGGACTACTAATCCCATTACTAGCCATTATATTTTTGTATCGTTTTATATTAAAAATTATGTCATTTTCTTATATTCAAGAAGTATTGTGAGCATTGAATATTTGAGGCACCATACCCTAATTTCGTTTTATATGACTATTGAACATAAAAGTTAGTTATTCAAGGGGAAAAATTCCACACGTCTGCCTATCAAATGTCTCATTAACCAATGCAGTGGAGAACCCATTTTGGTTATAAATTGCAATGAACAATTAAATAATAAAACGCATTACTCGGTATTATTTTGTAAAACTCCGTAGGATATTTTGTGTCTTTTTCATACGTCAGGACATAAATTTAATTGGATATAGTCACTTCCGCACGATCGCCTTACGCGCGGTGGGACCGTCTACACCGCGTCTAAATTCTCATGTAATCCCCCATGCGAGTAACTCGATCTATCACTACGTATAATAATGGTTAATTATAATACTTCTATTCTAATAAATATGCATTAAACAAATTCAATTCGGTCTATTTCTATCCGTATTCAACATAAACATCCAACATTAACCGGATTTTTCTCATTTGATTCAGTTCCTTATTTTTAACTTTTTAGGGTTTTTACCATTTCATCTCTATAATTGTGACAATAAAGCTGTTCTAGTTTTGTTTTCATATGACCCAAAAGTGTACATTGAGTAAGTTAATGATATAATCTTAGAAAATCTTCCAACATATCTTGCAAGACAAATTTTTAAAATCCAAGAAAACTGCACACTCCACCATGTGATTTAAATTAAATACTATATAATAAAATATTATTATCAATGTTACAATTTAACTCTGAATATAACAGGAACTTAAACGAAATACTATTTAACGTTGTGTAATTAAGAGATTAAATATGTATATAATACATACTTTGAAAGATATTTTAATGATTTAACTCTGTTGTGAAACAAATCCTCCGGAGCGCATACTAATAATCAAAGTTTGCGATCCTGAATTTTTAAAATGTTTTATATAAAACATTTTAAAAACTTAGGATCGCAAACTTCAATTATTAGACTTATTAGACTCTACCACGGTAAAGACTTATTATTAGACTGTACCACAGTAAGGAATAAAATCTGAATATGTAGATTTTATTATTTACTGTGGTAGAGTCTTGAATGGACTCGAGCCAAGTTAGTACCACGCACTCACAAAAAATCGGCGTAAAGTGAAGTGTTTGTGCTTACGTATTACGTCCGATGCCAGAGGTGGCCGGTTTGAATATCAACTCCCGACATGTCAACCGCCGTACTGCGTTCATGAACACGTTTCTCAAGTTTGTAAATATGCATTAATAATCTAATGACGCCGATAACGATACAAAACAAAGTTCCTAACAAGACGAAGAAGTAATTATAAATGAGTTTTATTGGAAACAATTTATATTTATTTTCTCTTTTCAATGAAAATGAATCACTACAAAGTTATAGTGATGAAAAGGTTATTGTTCGGATCCTCCCATGGTTGTCGAATGAAATGAGGAAAATGTCACAATTCTACCCTTTGTGACTGATATTGCTAGTATTGTTGAGAAATAGTAAAATATTTTTTTACCTCTGGAGGCAATTGTATTGTGTGATTTATATTATACCTTAAAATATCTTTTACAATATGAATTTTATAATAAATAGTCATTATAAATAGTCCTAATAAGATAGGTTTTCTAAGGATTTTTTTTAAAAAGTGTTTTAAAAAGTTGCCCGTATTTCCATTACTCCTCTCACGGGGAAAATAAAAAGACATCAAATGAAACAAAGAGACAATCAGAAGCCACGGGATCAAAGGTCGGGTCACGTATTGCACGCTATTTTATTACCGAGACAACTAACTGGAATGAACCCGACAAATGTTTATTTTAAAACAAGGCTCGAATTAATGGACAGTATTTCATTGCCCTCCGATACATGAATAATAACTTGTTGGATTAACGCCTAAATGAAAGTAAACTAATTCTATTCACACACTATTATACATACACTCATTCTTTTCAACTTTCACTATTTTTTCTCCATTCTAGATATCGAAATTAAATACGCCAGCAGGCCATATCATTATGTACAATTCATAAATTACGGTCAAAGTGTGTTGAACCAAGATTTTAGAGTAATGGTCACTAAAAACAAAATGGAATATTCTGAGAAAGTAACAATATAAGGAAGGGAACTGAAAATGGAATTTCACAAGTATTGACCTCTAAGTTAACATTATAACATTTAACCAACACCATTATCACTGTTTTATTAAAGACGGCGTCTTAATCGTTTAAATCGCTTAAAATATATTTCACTAACAACCTCTAAAACTAAATGCACATGCCTATCTTTTTTACTCTCTTAACTCCTTATTAAAAAATCAAGAAAAAAATTGTTTCTTGTTAACCGAGGTTTTAGTTTTTGTATTATAATACTAGAAACAATCGTTTACCGAATTGGACATTTTCGGTGTTAAAAATTCATTGCTATTGGTACCACTGAAATATACCACTCAAATGGGAAATGATTTTTTTTTATAGAGTAGGCTGATAAACGAGCAAGCGGCTCACTTGATGCTAAGCGATCACCACCGCCCATGGACATTAGCAACGTTATAGAAAGAGCAAATGCGTAGCAAACTTTTAAGGGGGGAATAATTGAAAGAGAGTGCGAGGAGGAGTTAGAGGAAGTGAAGAATATAGAGTGAGTGGGAGGGAGAGGGAGGATGCGGGAGGGTATGGATTCAGAGGTAGAGAGGAGTCAGAAAGGGAAGATGGAGTGGGAGGGGAATCGGCCACTCACCGAACGAAACACGGAAGCAAAACACTTCCACTTTACGCCGATTTAATGAATGTTGACTGTTGTATTGGTTTACCTATTTCAAGTGCCCAATAAATTTACTTTTATATAATAATTTATTTTACAATGCTTTATTTCACAATAACTGCTCCAACGGTCATGGTATATTGCCAACTGAAGAAACACATAAAGCGTACAATTTTGATGTCTGTACGCGTTTTTGAGCTTGATTCTAAAGTTAACTTTCCTTTAGTCGGTGATAAAGGAAATTTATTTGTCATTCCAGCGGTAATTATTTCAATACGGTGACATTTTATCGTGGAACAAGATTGTGAGTAGAATTTATAACAGGCGACTATTAACTTCGGGTAGATACGGCTTTTCATTGGATCGTTTATTTCGTGAAAACATTTATTCTTCTTGATAAAAACCGACTTGTTAGGTATATTGCTGAGAAATAATCGTTGATAAGATTTGTGTGCAGCTCAGTGTTGATGAAAATTACAATTAATATATCAATGTTGAAATGGTGAACCCCTAATAACAATTAAAATTTTTATTTAACCTCAATTATCGTTCAAACTAAACGAACAATTAAGCTTTTCTTGACATGTTATGACAACGACTGTCTCGAAAAATTCTTTTGTGATTTATTTCGATATAGACGTCTTTAGTCTTTAGGTAAATTTTAGGTATCTACCATCATACAGTCATACTAAGGCACTACTGTATTTCTATTTGAAAGGGAATATTACCAGCATAATTGCGCATAGATATAGACCATCTTATACTATATCTAGGTGATAAACGCAACGCAGGGTTAAGCAGTTTTGAACTCGTGTATTTTGGAGCTCCACGGGAAGAGGGACCTGCGGAAGCTGTGGGCCCGGACCTGCTACGCGCGAGTGAAAACACAACTCAATCGGCTCAAGGATGAGCTGTCGGCCGCCGTCAAGCCACACAGGGGTGAGTCGTGGGAACGGCTCATTGAGCGTGTCTCTGAGCACTAAACCTCGCTTCACCACCTGAAACGAGTGCTCTCCCGTACACGGCGCAAGCACGGTGCAGCCGAAGACAGGGCTGACATCCTGGCAGAGCATCTTGAAGGGTAATTTACTGCTTTCCCATCGGCCCCTGGCGCCATTGCGTTCTACCAGCGGGTGGAGGCAAAGATACAGGGGTTCCTGCCGGCAGTCAGTCATCTCCGCAAGGCACCAGGCCTCGACGGAATCACCACGCTGGCAATAGGACAGCACCCAAAGAGGGAGATAGTGTCGTTGTGCCGTCTTTTAAACGGCATCCTGTGCACGGCACATTTACCCTCTGAGTGTAAAACCAGCAAGATCATCGTATTGCCGATGTCAGACAAAGATCGACAACAACCGGCGAGCTACCGTCCCATAACGCTACTGCCGCTCTTTGAGCGGCTGCTGCTGCGGAGGATAGTTAGTAACTGAACTGCTCCCTGCGTATTTCCACGCAGGGAGCCGTTCGGTTCTGCACTATCTTGCAGCCCAATATTACAAGGGGCGCATCTGTCTGGGGGTCCTTCTTGACATGAAGAAGGCCTTCGACAGTGTGGGGTGGCCTGCTGTTCAAGCTGCTGGAGAACACCACCATCCCCCACGCGCTCGTGCGGTTAGTAGCGTCTTTTCTATAGGGACGGAGCTTCGTCGTGCACGTCGAAGGAGCCGACTCGGTGGTGCGCTGCATCAAAGCCGGTATCCCACAGGGAAGCTGTCTGTCGCCGCAACTGTGTGCGGCGTATACGAACTACATTCCCACGCTGGAGCAGAACGCTCCCGATCGGGATAAGGAGGTGCTGTTGACCCTGTATGCGGACGACAGCCCGTTCTTTACGTCTTCACGGAAGGCGGCTATTGCGACGAGGAAAATGCAGCGTCAACTGGACCTGTTGCTTGAGTGGCTGGACAAATGGCGGATGTCGACCAATGTTGACAAGACATCCGCCATCTAAATCCGGCACATCAGAGACGTACCAATGCTTGAGCTGCATGGTCAGACCATTAACTGCGAAAACTCCATCCGGTGCCTTGGATGCCGGATAAACCGCTCGCTGCGCATAGTTCCGATGGTGGACCAGTCTGTCCGCCAGGCCCGCGCGCCTAGAGCGGTCATTTACCCAGTCCTGGCATCTAAGCTACCGAAGAAAGCGAAACTCGCTATATTTAAGACCTACATATGCTCACTCCTGATCTACGCAGCCTCTGCTTGGTACGTGGTGGTGGTTGGCTCTTATCGGCCGCACGGAGACGTAGGCTCCAGGCGCAGCAAAACCTCGCCATTCGGCGGCCGGATGTGGCACCCTCAGGGGCGCCGAACCAGGCCGCACTACCGCCGTGAAGACGATGTCGTCCCAGCTGTACTCTTGTAGTGCAGCAGGTAATCGTGTATACCTCCAAACCCGCTACCGCGGTTAGGGAAAGATTGGCATGAACGCCAATCCAACAACCGGTCAGCACTTGGCTGACCGAGATTCCGTACGAGTGATGGGGACATCCCCCGATGCTCGAATCAGCCGGCCGGTCATTCCACCAAGTCAAGTATTTTGAAATAATGTGGATAGTTAAGACAGGTGTAATTGCCACTAGCTCCTATTAATTTATTTCCGCCGTTTACATAATTGTTTGCTCTTTATTCTTTTTCAGTTTCTGCAATTCTTGTTACTTAACGACAATATCCTGTTTAAACCAGAGTATTTAAAATAAAACAAAAAACATTTTATAATCAGTTACTTTATGAAAATTGCCTTGGTTGGGCCCAATACAAATATTTAGTTTGTTAATTGAAAAATAAAGTACTGGCTTCATTTTTAATGGAATAGCCGATTTTAATTAACGGATTTAAATTGTCATCCTTTTTCCTTAAATTTTCTGGAAAAAATCTCTGTTTCGGTAAAGTATATGAATAAGCGATACCCATTTAGTATAGTTTATTCCTGCTACTACTAACTACTCTTATGCAGAATTCTTTTTTGCAGGATCCATCTGGAGTTTAAGCATTGTATTGCCAGTAATCTACCGACAAGTAGTAATGCTTGCTTGCTGCTTGCAGCAGTACCGTGTTCCGGTTTGAAAGGTCCACCACGGAAGCCTTTCCGCTGGTGAAATTACTGAACATCTCGTTATATCTCGATGTGTTAAATTTTGAGAATAACCTATAACAATCTGCTGCTAACCTACAATTCGGCGCATGCTTCCCTACACATCAGATGTCCTTGCTTTCTGAAACCCATTATATTTCATATTCGCCTTGTAAGTTGCGTGTCCAGAGATTGCGTTGCATGTTGGCATACAAGTTAGCATTCCGAGTCAAGAGTTGAGATCTTAGCAAGGTAAAGAAAAACATTAGTGAAGTCAGTCGCTGTAGTCTAAGTGTGATAACTGCAGTGTATTCGTAAGTTCGTGTATTTATTAGTATATTTCGGACACACTTATTGCCATTTGCAGCAGCTACTTTTCAAATCATAATCAAAAGCACAGGCTGATAGGCTTTTCATTAAGCATACACATCACCGTCAGATGCAGAAGTTTTGTTTGCAATTACACACTACTAATAACATCATTGAATGAAGTACATCCTGAAAGATTTTGATCAATATTTTTCAAACATCATACCAACACTCTAATTCTATGTCGCAAAATGTCGACAATGGCACATGTCCACCCATGTCATCTAAAGAAACTTTAACTGAAACGGTTTAAATTCATCCGCAATCGGTGCAAGCTGTATCGCAGCTGCAGATGCAGGATGTAATTGGGTGTAATAACGTCGACTTTTCTTTACAGAATTAGTGGCAAACAAGAAAGTGGTAGACCTGATGAAAAGCGACCACTGTCCATGAAAGCACAAAAACATCCACTTTATGCCGCCTTTCAATGAGGTTTCTGTGAGGTCGTGGTACTTACCCAATTCAAGGTGGCCCATTCAGCAGCAGCTGAAACTGCTGCGTAGTATTATTCAATTAATAAAGATGGTTCTACGATGGTAGAGCTAAAGTAGAGCCATCTTTATTAATTGAATTATATAGTTTTTTGACGACAATAGTACAAACCAAACATAATTTTAACGGTGGTAAGCCACGCAGCTGCTCCCACTGCTGAATGGGGTCGAATCGGATTAGTACCACGACCTCACAGAAAATCGGCGTAAAGTGGAAGTGTTTTTGCTTCCGCGTTTCGTCCGGTGACTGAGGTGGCCGGTCACCTATCCCCCTCCCACTCCTTCCTCTTTTACTCCCTCCTTTCTAACTCCTTTTACCCTCGCCCTCCCGCCCCCACTCTCCTCTCTCACTCTGTTTCTCCTCCTTCCTCCCTCTTTAAAAAAGTCCCCCTTACGATGACCCGATGTTGACCCGCCTGCTTGTTTGTCAGTCTACTCCATAAAAACAAACAAACAAACATTCAATATGTATACAGAAAATATCACAATTACATCTAGATCAGTTCTATTTCGTTAATATTTTAGTCAGCTTACTCCCGTCAAACAATTTTTAATCTATCATTTACAATTGTTTATTTGCAGGTTATCACCAAAATTTTAATTATTTTTATAAATTAATAAAAGTTTCTAACAAGTTATTGAACTAAAACAATAGTCCTTTCCTTGAAGTTATTTTTTTAAACTTAAAATAAATTGCAAGTATAATAACAAATCATAATCTTTTTTTTTGTCTTTTCAATTCAAATTCCTCATTCCGACATACGAAATATAACCCGACTTGCAATGTGAAAACGTATTTACGGAGGTGCGAGTGCGAAAGTGTTATCATTCCGGCTTCATTCGCACACTTAATAAAACATGTCAACCCTCAATGTAAGCGGAGGGGGCCGTTAGTAAAAATTCCCACGCGCCTCCGGAGATTCCCCGGCGAATTTACGCATAATGTGCCTAAAGGTGGGGCCGTACTTTTAGCGGGCGTTACATAACCTGTAATTAGTTTTTTTCTCTCTATTATTGTTCTTATTCTATAACTATGGGTTTGAGCCTAGTTTCCCAACAACACAGGTTGTCCTAGTGTGGGAGCTAGTTACCGATAAATGTGTCATGTAAATGAATGAATAAAGATATTATTATTATTATTATTAAGTAGATTTTATACGAAACAAACCTCGTCAGTGGATGCCGCGTGTCGCGTTGTTCGGAGGCAGAACTCAGCAGCAAAAGCGGCTGACGAGTGCCTTAAAGTGTGCACTTTAAGACGTTTGTCGCTCAGAGACCAAGACCATCTTTGGTTCCGTACTTTATCTGTAGTAATTATCGTTTGTTTATGTCTAGTTATTATCATTGGCAGCGGTGCCCTTCAAACCGGACACAGTTGTGTTTTAGTGCTTGACAGTTGAATTACAATAGCAGACCCCGCAGATGAATCCTACCATTTAGGAAAGTATACCACTTTCTTGACTTTAATTGCAGTCTTCTTATCGTTATAGTGCTATCGATGCTATTCATCGGTATATTCTTTTTTTAGAAAACAAAGTAACGAAAAGCAAGCGCCTGGTGGTAAACGAAGGATTATAACAACAAGGTAATACAGCAAGGATCAAAACTGCGAGGCTTCGTAACGAGCTAGTCGGTTAGAGATGCCCTTCAAACTAGAATGTAGTAGTGACTGAAGAATACCTGACAGTACAGTATCAAATCAATGAAATATCGAGTAACGTTCAGTTTTGCGGTCACCTGGAAGGGAAAGACCGGTCGGCTTCAAAAAGGTACGATGTCCACCAGTGTCAGATAGTATTTTCAGCCTGTCCACCGCCTACAATTTAATGATGAAAACTATCAAAGGCCAATGACTGTAAAATTGACTGTAGTCTATGTTAACTGACAATAAAATGCCTAATTATTCCACTAAATTATTCGAGATACTCTACGTGACTGTAGCTAAATAAAATTGGCTAAAAAAAATTTAATGACAAATATTTGAAATTGTTCCGCCATATGTGGGGCCACTCGTTGCTATAAAGGACGTGTACAAGATTATGACAACCACCACAGAAGGATTGCCTCATTAGATGGCTTTTTGACGATTTGTAATCAACTTTTTGAAAGACATTTTTTCTAAAGAAAAATCGTAATAAAACGCTTTCTTAGTAGCAGTAGACATTTTGGAAGCAACGAAATTATGCTATAATTTTATTTTTCAAACATTAGGAACGTACGACTGTCACAATTTGGGGTTCCATTAATTATTTTAGATTTAACGTTTCTCATACCAAACGTTTTGTAATCAAAGGTAAGTGGTCTTTAGTAATATATAAATAAATGCAAACATTAGTTTTTCTCCATATTTAAAACAATCAAAACATTGATTCATTGTCTATCTAAATCTCAGTTTAGTTATTAAAAAAAACAGGTTAGATTCTAATGATTTCTGAAGATGAGCATGCAGCGAGATAAAATTATTATTTTTAGATAACATACACTTTAATCGAATGAATCTTTACTTCGCTTAATTCTACTTTTAGACGTTTCTCGAAGGTGGAGGATCCCCCGCAATGTTTCGCAAACACGATTAGGTTAGTTACATTGCTAACCTTAAGCCATTAAAAGCATATTTAAAGCTGAAGTCGAAAAACACCATTAAATAAATCTTTAACGACCTTTGGCTTTTTTAATGATACTCGGGAACTCCGATCAAAGCCGAAATTCTCACGCTCCGCTTTGAGCCGTACTCCATGACCCCAGACTTAGTAATGCCAGTTTCACACGAGACGGGAGGCATCCCGTGTGAAAGGAATCGGGGTGGAAATTGACACGCGACCCGCCTTTTACTTATATAGGCCGTTAATGAAGAACCCGGTTTATTGTTATCAATATAAATATTAACAATTGTTTGTTGACCTTTATATCTATTGAAAACGTTCTTTAAGTGTCGTGGTTTGTTATTTGCAAGCCTTGCTATGTTGTTGTCTGAAATGCAATGTTTTCAGCGAAATCACCCTGATGACATGCTATTTCAGTCTATCAGAAAAACGCAGCGTACTTAGAGGTTATGTGGTTTTGAGATGGTAAGTCGCTAACCAATAAAAACCGACTAGCCCGTTTCTCGCCCGTTTCTAACTCTAACACTCACGAAAAAGACAGTTCAACCTAATTCCTTATGCCTTATGTTATGAAAGAAATGGATAGTAGCAACAAAAAAAAACACATATTTACCTTAAAAGGTATATATAGGTAACATTATAGATAAAAATGTGACATTATACAAAGTATATACTGACATTAAGTGAAAAGGTTATCCAATAAATCCTCCTTATAAACATTATTATATAAATAATTAAATTAATTATTTTCAATCATCATCAACATCATCTACTTAGCTTAAATCCATCGAAAGCTCTTAGACACGTGATCCCACCATAACCACCCTAACATAAATATAGCGTGGGATCACGTGACTCCGTTCCCACTGTACCTGACTTCACACGCTTTGAGATCCCGTGTGAAGCGACCGCACTTCCCACGTCCAATCAAGGGATTCCGAATTGTGGGAACTGTAAATTGGACGTGTCCGTAACTTCCTGTTCGGATATTTTTAACAAGATTATCTATTTACATATCTTCTAACAAACAATAGTTTACGGTTTTTGCCTTTGCATTTTACATACGTCGAGGTAATAAAACTATGCTTTTGGGATTTTAAGATGCTTAAAAGATAATTGATAGACAAATGTAAATAAGCAATGTATAAACTAGTTCTACCGCATATCATAGTGACTACAGACAACTGAAATAACAGCAAAGCATATGTGTTCGACTGGACTGTTGGTGTAGTGGTTAGTGTTCCTGACTGCAAATTCAAAGTTTCTATTCCCACCCAGGACAAAATATTTGTGCAACAAGTACTCTCTCTTCCCACCCTCTCACTCCTCCCTCCCTCTTTCAAAAGCCCTTGCTCGTTTATCAGCCTAATAATAAAAAAAAAACAATAACCACGGCCCATTGACATTTGCAACGTCGGACTTTTGGAAAATAAGTTGCCAGCCTTAAGTTAAGTTTTTTTGGAAGGGAAAGGCAGGGAAGGGGAGGCAAGCAAAGGAAGGAGGAGGAAGGGAGAGCGCCAGCCTCCTGGCTCTAAGTACGTAACACGGAAGCACAAGCGTTAGTGGAAGTCACTTCAACTTTAAACTTCAACTTCAAAATTAAATGAAACTGTAATTATTGGGCGTGGAGATACACCATTATTAATCTCTGGACGGTCACAGCACAGTGCCAAGCACGGTTTGCTAGTCTTGTCACTTTACCTCCCAAAATAATCATCTAATAATAATTATAGCAAAAAACAATAGCAAAAGTTTCAAAGAAGCGCTAGTTGAATAAATAGCGCAGTGACTCGAAGCCTCAGTCATGAATTTGAAGTAGGTTTCTTTCTTGAATATACAGCAAAACATTTAAACCTTTATAATGCATGTATTTGGCACCATCTACGCAACGCTATTTATTATGTCCCGAAACGTGGCAGATTAATTACACGCTTAACGTCTCCTCAAAGTGTCATAACTCCCCTTCGGCGTGTTCGGGGTAATTATAATCACGTCACCGACCGCTTACAACCCCATAGTTGATCGCTTAAACGTGATTTCCCATCGACCCTAACGTCTTGTAACGCATATTAGCGCATTGGCTCGTGCCAGGTCCCCCAAAAATTCACGGGATACGTAGCGTCGTTTACAAACACAAAAACACGCACAAAACCCACCGATTTCCGTTAAACATTACCGTGAGAAAGATTCCACGTTTCATCAAATCAAATTATGTTTATTCAAATGGGCCTTTACAAGCACTTTTGAATCGTCATTTTTACATTTTGTTCGTGAGAAAGCTACTACCGGCTCGGAATGCAGTT
>DWHO01000159.1:0-25129 GCA_018247575.1 Eurytides lysithous rurik | reverse complement strand
CCTGTTCTTCTCAGGTCTGAGGCATTTTTTTCCGAACAGGTGGTAGAATCATTAGACGTCAAAAAGCGATTGTAAATTTTGAATAAAGAATTTTGACTTTGACTTTGACTTTGAGGCACGGGGAAAATGTTGTTTAGTACACCGATAAGGCCATTAGCTTTTTGCTTGTTTTTTTATATTCACTTTAACACGCTTAAGTTTTGTCGTAAAAGTGAATGGAAACAACAACATTTGGTGCAGGTAGTGTACCGATGTAATTTTTCCTTTAGCGGCAAAGCAAACAAGACGCATAATCGACCTAATTCTCAATGAGACGGATGATACGGTGTTTATGCGAAGTTGCGCGCCCGGGCGAAGTGGGTAGATCAAGGACGGTGTCTGCCAAACACGGGGGAGGGTTTCCCCGGGAGACGGGGGAGCTTGGGGGGCGAGGGGGGCGGGTTTGAGGCTGATCCAGGGGAGGGGAGCTATATTTTGATGCCCGCCGCCCGCTTTATTGATTTTCCGCGCCCACACTACCTCTCACCCCCACAACCCCACACCCCCGGCTCCCGTTTATTATATACATATTCGGCGGCAGGTGCCCGGCGTGGTGTCATGCTATTTTCGGTTAGCCCGGTCGAGGGCAGCCATGATTGATTGCAATCCGACGTTTTCGATTCGCACGTTGGTAAATTTTGTGTCAACATAACATAATATATTTTATGGTGGCGATACGATTGACAACTTGTGAATTTGTATCGACGACCTTGAGCTGCCGAGATCTACAGTGATGGTAATTTGTGGAAGTCACATGAGTGCTTATGAACTGATACTATTTATGGATTAGTTTATGCGTTATATTTTAATTTGTGATTTTTCTCAACCACTTTAGGACTTTCACGGAACGAACTGGATATAAACGATTATACAGTATTTTTTACATTTATAATTTCACGTATTTGAGCAAATAGAAGAAATCACATTACAGAGTACTTTTTTACCTTCATTTTTACCTTTACATTCGGCGATCCTTAGACTTGTTTTATGACATATTATAATCTGGTGGCATTTTAATCAGTCAGTAACAGGCAGTCCTATTATTTATAGGTGTTTTAAATGAATATCTTATTTGATTAACTGCATGCTGTATATACGTTTGTTGTCTACTAGATTCGGTGAAATTGAAAGAATCCGAATTGCGTATCGTCGCTCCTCTTTCGGAAACGCTGCGATTTAGTTTAAATAAAAAAAAACTCAATTAGTGAGGGGGAGCGAGTGCGATGAAAGTTTGCGGGCGGATTTTCCGAACTTAGGCGTCATCGCACGCAACTCTGACTATTCCGCTGCCGCAGAATTTAAACGAGTAAAGTTTGTTTCAGCCGACTTGCCCCACTGTCCGTTTCACCCCGGGGGTCGCGCTAGGGGTTGGGGACGTGACATTGATAAAGGATCGGGTTAGATGCGAGAGCCGGCACGATGTAACGTTTTATTATTGCGTCTAGCGATGATTTGCCCGATATCCAATTGTCATGACAAATATATTAATATATTATGTTGTACAAAGATGCAATTTTCTAGTTTAATGCACGACTCGAGTGTGAATATGTTGTCACTTTTTGACTTGACAACATTAACACAAGTATATAAACGACTAGGCGTCCTCTAAAGATTCAGTCTCGGAAATTTCAGTTGCCACATTCCTCTTTCCTGTTTGACTTTTAGGTAAAAGTATCCTACTCGTAGTACCGCATCACTCGTCACCTTTAAATACACAATTGTCGAGTGTCAGATTTATTAAATTGTTTAAAATACCTATAAAGATTTCTTTTTCGTCATTATCATTTTGAAAATATAAATCTGCTGCTAAACTTATGTTAAAAAAAGATTGAATTTTTAAAAAGCTTATTGCTAACCATAAAAATGGTTAGCAATAAGCTTCTTAACACATCTTTTTCTTTATTCTGTTGGTTGGTTTCAGGGGGATAAATTATGGTATTTATTTTTGTAATGTACAAAAATTAGTTCCTTCCGGTTTAAGTATGTAATATATTGCAAGACGAAAAAAAACATTCGCTTAAAACGCTTGATACATCCAAAAGAACGAAGTCGAAAGGCAGTAGCCAAGTTTCAGAATTGTGGAGTTTCAAAACAAAATGGTTCAGTCAGTAACATCAGCAAGTTCAAACTTAGTGAAATAGCTATTCCAACTTCTATTTAATACTAGTAGTTACTGTAGTTTTGTTATAAAGTTGTTGTTTCGTTTAAAATATTTATTTTCGAATCAATAATCGTATATGTGTTATTTCAACCGTAAAGGGATTTAAAAGGAATTTTGTAATAGTCATTATTCGTAAACAAATTATTATGTTTTAAATGTAAGCATTTGATAAAGCATAATTAATATAATAAAATGTAAACATGAACATGCAAAAATTTCAAGCGCACACGGACCGATTTAAAAATTAACGTATTCTATATATAAAATAAATTGTGTTTGCTTTTTATAATAAGTAATTAGGTTATGTTAATTATTGTCCTTTGCTATGTGTGAATTTATTTGGTTACTTCCGAAACGAGATATTGTGAAAGCTCTCTCTCTCTCTGTATATATATATAATGAAATTAATGCGTTCGGTATTTACGTTTATACTATTTGTGTGATACTTGTTCAATAAATCTTAGTTTGGTCGATTTGATGATGAAACATGAGTAATTGCCATATCTTATATTTACTTATGTTTAACTATGATCGTCGTTTAATTGGTTAACTCATTTATAATTTTTATATATTTATACTTTGAGTCTATAAGTAATCAGTAATGCAAATGGATTTTATTGTAATTATCTTTGACTTGTGCAACTTCAGGTTAATTGTGTATGTATGGGTTTGTAAATAACAAATACAAAAATTGTGTATTAAAAAAAAACAAAGAATTTCTTACCAATTCTTTTTTGAACAGATCTAAATTAGTACAGCGTTAGTTTATTTTAGCTAGATTATGGTGTTTATGAAGTGATTGTAACAAATTTGTTTGTTTTTTTCTTTTATAAAGAGAATTTGTTTATAAAATATATATGATACATATTATATGGTATAGAATGTAATTAATATTATGTATTTATATTTGGTATATTATGAGATATATTCCCATAAACTACTCTATACATGCTGCGAGATGTTAATGAATAGTAAAATAAGCGAACCACGAGTTTTATTTTATACTATGTTCGCAAAATGTATCCGACTTCGCTTCTTGTTTCTAAGTATTCTCTTTTCAGCAAAAAATCTGCTGAATGTCATGATACGGGTTGTTTTTGTAGCGCTCCGCTACAAACTGTATTAACTGAAACTCGAGCTACTACCATGAAACTGCTTGATTGGTTGAAAAGCGCTTTGTCGCTATATTTATGGGGTGACGTATTAAAATTGTTTACGTGTCGCCGCATTGCACTGACAGTGTTTAGTTCACGAGTAAGATAGTAGAATTTAATTACAACTACCTATGTGTAACACAGTGAGGTTACAATATATTAAATAATCGGCTTTGCCCACGATTTCCTTTTTTCGTTTTTTTTTTATATTTTCCTCAATAAAAATTAGTTTATGTTATACTCTGTGTTCCGTAAACAACATTTAAATGTGTCTGAAATAAATTTTTGCTTTTGGTAATTTACTTATATTTGCTGTTAATAAATATTTGCGTTTAATAATAACAACATTAGCAAAAATCAAGTTTTTGAAGGTCACACACACCTTAGCTTTCTGAAAAAAAATTTACTGTCATATGCTCCGTCTTTCTTTGGATAGTTGTGCAGAATTATATATTAATAGCACATAATATAGATATTCTTTGACGATTTGTACTACTTTACTTAATCCTCGTGGCGACTAGTTTTTTATTTTTAAATCGATACAACTACTATTATTATTAGAAAATGTTGAAAACCATTGTGGAATTGAGGTGTTTAGATTAAACTTACGTAATTAACGATGGCTATTAGGCCACGGAAAGGTCCGATTCACTGATACATTAAATTCCAAGTGAACTGAAGCAATTTAATTGGAAAGCAACGAAGAAAGGAAGGTCGTAATAAATTATGCGCAATTAATTAATAATAATGTTTCATTTTATCTTATGTATTCAGTATCGTTAAACAGAGGCATTTGTATTCTAAGTAAATGGAAATGTGTTGTTAATTTATGTTTGCAGTTTATTTATTGTTCAGACAGTGTTAGCTGTAATATTGTTATATATTAAAATATGTCAAATGGTTGTGCATACAATTGGTAAGGCAGGGTAAAGTTACCAGGGTTCCGTGAAATTACCTATCATCTTAAATTATTTAGGTCGTATTTCGCTGTTAATGAAATAGTAGTAATTTTAAAACAGTTTACTAGTTTCATATTCTAATTTTAATCTTTAGGTAAAAATGAAATTGTCCTTATTTAAAACGGACAAAAACAAAACCATTGAGTGTATAATGCCTTAGTCATTGCAAAACTATTAATTTTATTGTTGCCTGAAGAAAATATGTCTTCTAAAATATTATAGATTTAAAATGTAATCTTAGAGACTAAACACTTAAGTCCTTTAAAGCTAGAGGAGGGGAGCGGGCATGCTACATCCAATTCGCAATTAACGTATTGAGCCTCAAAACGTGACAAATGCCGATCCCGTTCCTTCTTAAAATTTCACTTGAATTTAATTGTAACTACCTCTGTTAGTAAGAGATTACTAACAGAGGTAGTTTATCTTGACTTTATTTAATTACCCTAGCAGGTAATGTACAGAACATTATTATCCGTCCAGGGTAAGACGGTTGTCTGTCTAATTATATATATTGCTGTATAAGGTAACGTACTGAACATCATGTTAAATTTAACACTTATATTGAAAATAAACTATTCTTGGACATGTTACGAAATTTACCTTTCCAATGTTTATTTTGTAATAGAAAACCTAAAAATAGTTTCATTTTTAAGAAGATGAAGTGATGTTGAATAGTTATGTTTCCTCTTATTTTTTGCTCCCATAAATACAATAGTTGGCGTTTTATTGTAATCTAAACCTACACTTGATTCATTTTTTTCGCTATATTCGTTTATGGATTTGTTATGCAGGTGTAATTATATTCAAGGAACACTGCGCTCTTCACTTACATTAAGCCACTCTTGCTTCTTTTATGTTAACTTTAATTTTATTCGTATTTTATATGTATTAGTCACTTTTTGTGCTCGTAGAACATTGTATTTTATAGGTATGTAAAATATAGTATTTCTCAATATCTACTCAAGATTTTTAATATCATTTGTTTATTAGCATTTAGCAAAGTATAAATAAATAAACATTGCGACACAATTGTACTCTTAGACATCTAAGCCTTTAGCAACTTTAATTTCTACAACTGTCTACTACGGCATAGGGTAGTGCTCGTACATTTCTCCATGACGGTAGAATAACTGGTAATGCAGTGATACAACCCCAGTTTTGAAATGAGTCCTACATTTACAAAAGTTGTAAGTCCACTTTTGTGGGTGTGGTTAGACTATTTTCTGAACGAATTTAAAAATGAGAAATATCTCAATTCGTCTGGAATTTTTATTGCATGTATATTACTGCCAACAATGTTCCATCGCCAGGCTTCTCCACTATAAATGTCACTGTTTTTACACTGGAAAGATAAACCAGGAAAATTATTAAACCCTAATAGAAAATGTGTCTATGTCGGGGGTGTGGTTATATTTATTTAGAGAAAAAAAATACTGCTTGTTTAATAATCTATTTCCAATTATCTGATTGGCCATTTTTTAAGCGAGCTTAACGAACATAAGTATTCTTGCTGAATGACACTTGCTTATTCCCAATCTGAAAATCAAACCCTGTGATAGGATATGTTGCAAAGTTTTAAAACGTTGAGATAGTTTCTGAGAAAAGTCTCTGTTAGCATTTCGCTCCCGACTCTTTGAGTTAACACCGCTCGCTGGAATGTTTTCGTGCGGTGTGTAATCCGAGCGGGGCCTACATCATTACTTACATAATACGAAGATAGCGTACGGCCGGGGAATATTTATGGGTCGAAATCGCATTCAGCTCCTACGTTTCGGGCATTCATTTAACATTGGCGAACGCTTCCTCGATCGTGACTCGAAATGCTCCGTGGGTTTGTGTAGAATACCTTAGCTTCGTTAGAATTGATTCTATATTGGACTTAATGGTATTTTGATGTGATAAAACATTCATTATCGAGAAGTAATTTATAAATTATCTTGAATTTTATATTATAACAAAATTATATAGATGTTCTACCGAATTATGTATATTATATATCCACTTCCTATAATAAAATTGATGAACGAAATGTTATCTGCGTGTTCAATTAAAATTCTAAGAACGCCCCAACTGATGTCAACTTTATCAATGTACGGCTGCTTCTTTAACTCAAGACCTGAAGGGTTTTACCACAATCGGTTAAGTGGTTCTCTAGATATATTGTGGCGGCAGTACATATGTTGGTCGGCTGAGTGCTTATATGATTGTTATCTAGAATCTTGAAATCGCCTGAATGAATAGCGATAAAATTTACATCTCATCATCAATTTCCTGTATAGCTGTTTCTTTAAATTAAATCTGAGCCCTCTGTACAAGTGAGGCCTGTATAGTAGCACGTATAAAGCTTGTATTTACTAATAAGTGAGTAGTTGCAACTTACCTAGTTCAACATTTCTTGAACCATGGTAGGAGATGCTACGAGGAGAGATTTTCTTTCGAAACGGCGGTGTCGACGGTATTCGACTCTTGTGTTCGCCTAGTCATTACTATGCACACAACTGCATAGAGCGTTCGCTATCAGCGGCCGCATCGCGCTCCGTCGACCGGCATCGGCAGGAAATTCAATGAGGGACCGGGGACGAATGTGTGCCACATCTAATGGCTTCCTGGTGGCAACTCGCTGTTACTAGTCGCTCGGGCCACGATCGGGTTCTTCGCTCGCTTCCCGCGCGTCAGGGCTTGCGAAATACCCCTTCGCTAATAACTGCTCATCCAGTAACACACACACACATTGTTATATCAAACGATTTTAACTTTAGTTTCTAAAGTCCTTTTTTTATATAGAGTAGGCTGAAAAACGAGCAAGAGGGTCACCTGATGCGAAGCCATTACCGCCACCAATGAACATTTGTAACATTACAGAACTTGCAAATACGTTGTCAGCCTTTATTATGGAAAGGAATTTTTGAAAGAGGGAGGGAGGAGGAGAAGGAAAGGAAGAAGGAGGGATGGGAATTGAGTCAGATGTAGAGACGGGAGTGAGAGGGGGAGAGAGGGTGGAGAGGGGAGTGAGAGGGGGAGAGATGGGAGGAGGCCACCGGCCTACTCACACTCCGAATAAAACGCGGAAGCAAAAATATGCATGAAGTGGAAGCGCCACTTCATGCATATTTCTGTGAGGTCGTACTTATCGGGTTCGAGCCGGCCCATTCAGCAACGAGACCGACTGCGTGGCTCTATACCAACTAGTCCTGAATAATTTGTACAAAAACTTTAGGTAGGTGTATATAGTTCTTATTTCTAATAATGTTTCTATGTTTTGCCTATAAAAACACGGCGCCTCACGAAACCTATTTGTCTCTCCGCTGCGGGGATCAGGGATTTATGATGGTATATCCCCATGCACAGTTATCGCATTGCTCTAACACGTCACTATAGTCATCGTTACACATTGCTACGACATCGAAATAATATCGCAAATCATTTAATGCAATGGTATGGTAATGAATGCATGGGTAATTGAACCGTTATAAAATATAACATTCGAGTTATCGCACCATTGCGTGCTCGTTAAACTCCTACGACTGTCAATGAATAGACGACGCGGTGACGCAACGTGACTCATTTCATGCGAACGCACGGTTTTTATGACAGTGTGTCATTTTATGACCGTTATGAGTTAAATGTGCGTTTAGTGTCACAACGCGCATTTTTGTGACGACTAAATTATATTGTTTGCTTTTAGTCATAATGATATATATACAAGGTGACGTATCGACAATTCAATTGAAATCGAATCAACAAATGTATGAAACTTCGGAAAGAAAACTACCATTTATCGGATTTTAATATTCATTTTCAACGGATATTTGTTTTGAGTTTCTTATATCCCGGCATTTAAAGTATTACAACATATCCTAATGATATTTTACAGGCATCAAATTCACATAGACGAATCATTTATAAATTTTGTCTAAATTTTATACAAGAATTTGCTTGGTTTGGAATCGAACCCTAAATCGACAACTGAACACCTCACGAGTTATTAAATTGAAATCTAAAAGTGATAAAATTGAGGTGAAATTGTCGTAATAGTTTAACGAATAAATTTTTACTCTCTGTTCAACGAAACGGATTCACGCTTCGCCGATCCACAAGGGAATATCCAACAAGAGTCATTCGCGCTTCTTCTACAGTTACTTTAACCACCTATAGAGTCGATCACTCCGCATCGACGAAAAAAATATTGTGGCATTACGATGTTAATTGTATATACAGAGCAACGGAAACTGATACACCATTTTATTAAATACAAACACGACTGATCCGTTGGTGTAGTGGTAAGTGCTTCTGACTGCAAAACCAAAGGTCGTGGGTTCAATTCCAACCCAGGACGAAATATTTGTGCGATGAGCATAGGTATTCGTTCTATGCCTGGGTGTTAATTATCTATACAAGCATATAAGTATGTATATCATTGTCTGATTACCATGGCACAAGCTCTGCCTAGTTTGGGATTAGATGGCAATGTGTGAGATGTCCCATGATATTATTCTTAAATTTATTAAGTACATTAAACACAACAATTTGGTCGTGTATCAAGATAATATAATCAACCAGTTGCCCATAAGTCTCTTAAAACAGTTGTTTTTCACTTGATATTATTATAGTTCTCAGGGTTGCATTTTATTTTAAACAATAAATGAAGATGTGGTTTTTAGTTTAAATATATAATTACAACCATGCCGCGCCTTGTAACGTACATAACCAAAATAAGGCATTGAGAATTTAACGACACGCTTCTGGAACTATAAAAATGCAAATGGCCGCCGATGTTATTAAATGTAAACTTTCTCCCCGCGAACTAGCGACGAGCATATCGTTTGAGGCTTGCGAAAGGCGCACGGCCACGCCGTTAATCGACTGTTATGATCGCACGAAATGGAGTGAGTGAGTCGAGCGCGAAGAGTGAGCCCCCGTGTTGCGTAACTCCGCTGACTCACCGTGCCCCAGACTCGGAGACCGGTGCGCATCGGAGCGTTACTACTGCACGATTACAAACGACCACGGCCGTAATTGTGAGATTACCCGGCGAGAACCGCATGGCCGTGAAACGCCATAAGGGCCACGCGGCCGCCCGCTAAGGCGTCTTTAATTAAGTCGCCCACCTATCCGACTAATGGGACATTCCTCGCTCGCCAGACACGCGTGGGCTTGGCACGGTTGGGTTTTTATTGTAAACGCCGGACTGTTACTCGATGAAATCCATTTACTGTTATTTGTCATGAGATGTCATTTAACAAAGTATTTCGTCGTCGTGCCGATTATCTTTCCTATCTATCAACATCATCCTCGATAGTATAAATTTAAAAAAAGTTCATACGGATTGCTCTTTTAATTTTATACTTGTTCAAAACTCGGCACGATTAGGTACAAACTTTGCAGGTCTTCGAAAATGAACCGCAATTCGCTATCACAAGTAACCTTAAACGCTCCAATAGAGCTATAGTAATAGGGCAACCGGTAGAGTCTCTCGGCGAGAGTACGTGGATATAATAGCTGGATGGGGGAGGTGAGTTCAACGCACCGGATACGTCTGTCGTCGGGCCCACTCGCGTATGCACCGACACAGGTGTGTGTTTCCCATACAAGTAAATATTGTACGCACATACCGCTGTAACATTGACATAAATATTCTCTATGCTCCGACAGCGCGGTGATAAAGGACCCAAGCGCTATTCAATTGCCATTTAAGGCGCGGTAATGATAATGATAAACACGCGTCAGTATATCATAGTCGATCGTTGTGCAACTATCCGATAATGTGGGTCAAACGGTTAACAAGTCAATCGAGGTCGCCTCGGGCGTAATGTTTTATTTTAGTAACGCCATATAAGAGCGTAGGGATGTCTATTATTATTCTAGAGTAACATATCGTACCCACGTTACAGTTTGTAATATCGATACGCTATGGGAAACGTTTATTGGTGCCGTAATTGGTGTCGATATCGCTAACGCACCGCGTCGCTGCTTGTTTTATTTATTCCTTCTCGGTATGATATGTGCTGCAATTAAAATAGTAGTCAATCGGGCACAAATGCGTTACATATTAATGAATGTTCAAACTCGCAGCGTTCCAACGTTTACTTCTCGTCTTATATGCACCACAGTTTATCACGCAATATCGACATACATTCAACTCGACCATGCACCGGTTGCATAATTCTCTTTAAATGGTCAATTAAATGTTTTTTTTAAAGACATTGTTTTACGTCTATTATGTAGATATGTTAACTAACACGTACTCGCTTTTTATTGTGCACTTTGTTTAATGTAATCCAAGTGATTCATATAAAATTATGTGCCATAGGCCTCAATTTTTTCTAATCATCCCAATAATAACTATAAAATGTAGCGAGCTTTTAACTTATATTCCTGAGCTTAATGCTCGTAGCTTTAACAAAACCAACTGGTAAGGGAAATTATTCCCAGGTTTTTTAGAAGACCATAGCAGTGTTTAAATGTTCGTGATTATTTATACATAGTTCGGACATGTAATCTAAGATTCTTAGGAATGCAAGTGATCTCTGGGGCGTAAATTACCTTGTTATCGGAATCTATTGAAAATTGTTTGTCCCGGTAGTTAACTTTTTAGTCCAAATGAGCGTAGAGATCTCTTACCACCGGTTGAATCATTTGCATAGTGAAAAGTTATGAGTTTATTTAACCTTTATAGTTGCACAATTTTATATTCTATATCATAGATGTATCAATTTTGTCATATATTGTACAACGGCTAATAGGTACGCATTGTTGGATATACATCCAATAACAGACGTGATTCTCAAGCAAGATTTACACCTATAATTTTACCCCTTAATAGATCCTGTGGCGGATGTGTACAAACGACTATGCAGGTGGAGATTCTGAAGAGTATTTTCTATTGTGGAAGTACTTTTTTCATGCAGTAATGACATTGCAATTCAATTCCTGTGCAGGAGTGGAACGCGCAGTTGGCGGGTTTGGGAGCGGGTGTGCCCGACGATGTGCTAGCTTCGCTCTCGTCCCAAGCGGCCGAATGGCGGACCACGCAGGACGGCCAATGTATCCTGACCAGTACCCCGTCAGTCCTGGGTGGCTGCCGTGCTCAAGTGTACAGAGCAGCTGGTGCGACCCAGTGGTACACTGCCGTCATTGTCGGTGTCAACGAACACACCGGGGTAAGTGTGATCTTGTCTTATTATCCGTATCCACATACATCACTTATTACATACATATCCATGTCTTCTTATCTGTATTTACATAAGCTAGCGATTGCTTAGTAGTCGAAATCGATCAAGGAGGCTTTCTTGAGAGTCCTTATTAATTGAATAATATAGTTTCTTTACTATTATAACATTTATAATTTGACAAATAAAGTGTTTGACATTAGCAGTTTAAACGTAAACAATGAACGAATTAGCTTATCTAATCTAATATATATTTTGTGAATAACATAAAAAAATAATGTCCACGAAACTATAACTCTGCTGAAATTCATTGTCCTCCGCGGGCGCAATGGACTGTTAAAAGGGTTCAAAGTTTTCTCTTCACGTATTAATATAAAGATACTCATACACTTCGTGGGTGCTTAGTATCATTTCGATGATACTGTTCCTCTCTAAATCTATCTCTATACCTCTAATGAACACTACGCCAACACAATTTTTGTCAATTTTCTGTTTTTAATATAAAATGCCTCATTAAAGTTATAGTGTTATGCCGATCTAATTTTACGAAAATGGGCATAAATTGAGTTTGTAGTGTTTACAAGCCAGGTTTCAGAGACTATACTACTGTATAACATTTGTTGGGATATAATGTATATCCTGACAGATAATATATTTTGTTTTTAATACGTTATTGCGTATAACATAATACATTCATAGATACACAAATGGATTCGGAACAATTATTTCTACGATACACATTTAATATAAAATCTAAACAAAAGATACTTAATATAAATACATTTAAGAATAACCATTGCAATTCCAGCAATTACGATAGGTTTCTTACAATTTGTTACGAATTGAGTTTACTTATTTTCATGCTACACAAAGTTGCATGTCAGAATGCTATTTATACTGCTTGGTAAGCATTACAAGGTACAAACGAAAGTTATTGTTCCGACGTATACAGATACAGAATACAATATGCATACACATATAGTTATACATACAAAGTTTTATTACCAGATTCGGCCCACAGTCGTGCGTGTACAAACGCAGACACGGTAAACGGGCTTTATTCTCCACAAACAATAGAAAACCGTTTCGCTTTAATATACCCCGCTGTTTGCATAAACCAACCCCCAAGACTTTGATGAATGTCTAAAGTTAAGATTTCCGCCTCTGCGTGTTGCTAACTGTGTTGTCTTTTATATAACAAAAGTGAGCGGGTTTGGATTTCGTTGCGTTTCAATTTGTTATTCGGATTTTATTGGCGGCATTATTAGTTCAAATTAGCCTAATGCATTTGGTTTCTCTAAGGACATGTTTAAATACATACCATTTCCTTAGAGAAACGAAAATCTATAAAAATATCTAAAATCTATCACCGGTAATGTTTTGTGGTAATGTTTATGATATAAATCACCCTACCGGTAATAGTTTTATTTTTTTAAAACTAATCCTAAATGAAACAATACTTTTGTGTGGATGTACTCTTTTATATAGTCCGATTGTATATCCAAGTTGTGGAAACTTATTATTTCCACAGGTTCGGTGATCAGATGAAGCTTTATGCCCTATAGGGTATAGGCTAAAAGCGTCTACGTCAATCTACATAATACATAATAATCTGGGTTAACACATTCACTGCTGAAACACAACTGTTGTGTGAAAAAATTCCGAACCGCGCGTGCGGTTTAACACAAATGTGTGTTCGAAATAAATCGCGTCTCACAGTGCGGTAAACAAAAATCGCTGTATTGAATGATTTTTTGGGTCCGCAGCGAATGTGTTAAGGAGGTAGTACCATGATATTGCCGATCATTTCACTGCGAAGCGTAATTGTGCTAACAATATTGTGTTTCGGTTGAAAGAGCAGTGTTTTCAGCGTAATAGTTGAGCATAAAGTACCATATCATATCTGAATAACGAGCACAGCACAATTCTGTTGTTATTCTCAAATGTCTCATCTATCGTCAGGTGTTCGATATAAAAAAGACGTCAGTGGGAAAGTTTCTCAATGATAATTAAATAATTCTTTAACTATACTATAACTTAAATATAAAATTCTAATATTTTTAGTTAAAAGACTAATAAACATCTAAAGTATTCAAATAGACTGATCGTGACCAATCATGATTTGCTGCATTGGTTTCGATTCCCACCCGGGACCGGGACAAATATTTATACGAACTACAGATAATTGTTCCGGACCTGGACGTTTGTCCGTGTGAAATTTATGTTTGTAAAAAGCTCTTGTAACAGAAGATATTTGTACATGCAATGAGGTGAGAGTTCTTTTTTAAAATAGACTTGTAATTTTTTTACGACAAAGAAAAGCTGACATTCAAAATGCAAAATATAAAATGGATTAATATTTGTTTTAAGTGATCTCAGTCCATTGCAATAACAAATGTAATAAAAAAAAATGTATAGCATATAATAGATGAGACTGCCCCCAAAAAATTAACAATGCTGTCAATAGATGTCGTTAGTAGGCACAAGTGACTGGTACTTCCCACATCTGCTGGTCTTGCTGTTATGATTCATTAATTTTTGATGTATGCTGGATAATATATTCGCTAGGTGAATATTTTTTGCGGTTACCGCACATACAGGCGATGAATGGCCAGAAATCAAACTGTTTTAAGTGCAAATTTCTGTTTTCTACATAATGACGTTGCATTTCTTTAAGTCATTAAGACCTGTTAGTTGTAAAAGTTCGAACATTCTGTAAGGCGACCCCGCCCTGGGTGGCTCAGGATGGCGCCCGATGGGTTTAATGGAGCCAATGCCATTTGGCCCGCTATGCAACAGGGCATGCGTTACTAAAGTCACCCGTAACCATGTTCTTACTTGGCGGAAACGCAGAAATGTTGGTCTATTAGTGTGAACGATCTTGCTACGGTCTTTGGAAATTGATTGACTCAATATTCCCTTAGTTGCAATACAAGCATTCTTTTTGTTTTTTTTTTAATCCGTTTTATAACGTTCGAATAAAACACATTTGTGGTTGTTTGCGAAAAAGGTTAGATAATATAATAATGATTTTAATGGCACGATGATGTGTGTTTGCCGTAACAATTAATCGCGTATTAAGAGATTTGCTTATGTGTTGTTGTCTAAACAAAGGCAAAGTGGTAAGCAAAGTTGGCATATTTCACGACAGGTCTCCTTTCCGGCGTTTTATATAGGTAACGATTCAAATTTGAAATATTACGTAATATTTGTAGTGTAATATTAAGAGGATATTGTACGATGCTCGATTTGTGTAAAATATTGTATTATTAATGACCTTTTTGTTAACCTCTGTTTTTGTATAACGATAATAATGATCCACCGTTAATGCTTCGTTTACTCGCGCCGTATTGTAACCGGTTTGGCTAAACAATATTAAACGACGTTAAGAGTTACGACCGTTGGGTTGTTTCCATATTCATTAGTTTTTGGAACGCCTCGACCCATTTGTTTGTTATTTTTGTATTTATAATTTCCTATAAATACAAACGCGCGCTAACTTAAGGATAGTACGTTTTTAAATAAAATCTGCTATTAGTTTTTTTTAATTGATGAGACGTCTGTATTTTGATCAATCAGTATGAATTTGGCGATCGGACTTATTACGTAATCGGCCATTAACTAGTTTAATTACAAGCCACGATTGATTTATATTTAGTTACTCTATTGACTTATTTGGATTTAATTACTCTATTAATTTATGTCTATCCGTTATATTTAATCAAATGTAATAAACGTACTTTACACTCACGACTTAAATCCTATATGTGTTTAGTACGTATGGCTGATACTATCGACTTTCTACCTAGCTGGTTGTGTCCAATGTCTGCTTTGAAGTAATAGTAATTTGAGTACTTTCCTCATTTCATAATCCGAAAAATGCTTCTATAATTTAGAATACGCATCTTTATTTCGATTAATTTCCAACGTTTCAAACACATAGAGCTTTCACGGAACATATGCACCGCACATACTGTTCAGTCACATCGTGAATTAACAATTTAAACGCGATAAAATTCATTAATTTATTTGATTTAATATTTTTTTTCATTATGCTTCGATGAAAAATTGCCACACTTATTACGATTTGAAGTTGCTACGATATTTTTTATCGTGACAAAACCAACAATCCGGGGATAACTTTCGCTAAAATCAACAGCTTCCGTTGTCAGACCATTTACCGGGGAAAATCCTTTCAGAGCGACGATAAATTAATATTAAACGTGACATTGTATCAATAAACGGTAACTTGTGTTTCCCGGTCTAACCCCCCGGTTGTACCAACCCACCCCGGTGGCAACTTCGTCGCGCAAACTTCGCTGTTTGGTGTTATTAAACAATTTACTGTTTTCCTTTTCATCTCTCTAATGTTTCGATGACTTGTACAATTTGTCAGCTATGGTTGGAATTGGTTGCATTTGTCATGTTATTGTTCAAATTGAGTAATTTGCATTAAAATTGTAAAAATGGAAATCGAATGATGATATAGCTGAATAGGTTTTTATCAACACATAAATTACGTTAAATAATTGTTATTTTTATAGATTACAAATATGTGTACTTTAATTTATTCTGTTAAATGATAAGGTATTTGTTTAGTAAGCTCATCAATGTGTTCGACGTACGTAGTACGGCAGCGTCAGCGATAAGGCTGTTATTACTCTGCCTATAACGTTATCAACCCTAAACAGATATGATACAAACATTGTACCAATTCGCAACTCCCGAAGATCGCTGTCAAAGTTAGCGAAGTGCTTCAATCTATCTCGGAGTTGGCTAAGTAATCACAGTTAAAAAGTTGAGACGTTAAACAAATTTATACTGCGAATTAGCGAGTGAGTTGGGGGGCGGTCCGTCGTGCGGACGTCGAAGTTTCGAATAACCCACCCCGTTTGGCCCCTTTCTAGTTAGTTCCACGGGTAACTTTCTTTAAGTTCCCTCTTTGTTTCTGCCGAGTTCGACGCAAACTTCGCCCGTTGGCCCGACGACATGTTTATCGACAGTCTGCGGACGGAGTCGTGTTTTTGTCCTCTTTGGGCTTCTCTGTATGTGGTGCGGCGCGTTCAAATATCCGAGCGAGCTTTGAATATTGCGAACATTTAAATATAGAACACGTGTGTCTTTCAAGTTAAATATATTCTGTTATAAAAATAATGTAGTTGAAAATTTTCTTGGCTTTGTTTGCTTCATCATCATTTCATAGATATCGTCACCGTTTAATGGAATACGCTCGTATATTTCCGTTTCATGTTTTAAATTTGTTTGCAATGCTAACCGAAATTTTATGCGACTCAGTTGACATTGTTCTGAGTTACTTTGTTTACGTCATTTCATATTTGTGAAATCCAATTTGATAGAGACTTTAGTAATAATACCTAGTATTATTGGTGTTTAAAAAATATACACCTGTGTTGTTTCTGTGACAGCGATTATTTATACAGACATATTGGATATCTATATTAATTAATACAGCCATGAGATTTAAGTTAACGGCACAAGTAGCTCCAGCCTTGTTACTGAACTGATTTTTATAATTGCTTGTGGCTATTTGGCACGTGCTCTGCGTTTGGAAACTTGCATGAGGGTCGACCACCTCTCTAGAGCGTACGCTTTAAAAGTATAAGAGTATCAAAGCCATCAGTATATTTCGCAACGTTTTATCGCTGTATTTTAAAACTTTCTAATTTTAATGAAGTTCTTAAAGCAGAGCAAGCACTTTTTGTTACCCTATTTGATGGTGTGATAATTCTCCGTTTTTTATTGTCACTTTTCTATTTAAGATTCTTTAACATTACATACTTACTTCATTTACGGTGGTAGAGTCACGCAGCTAATCCCGCTGCTGAATGGGCTGGCTCAAACCGGATAAGTACCACGATCTCATAGAAAATCGGCGTAAAGTGGAAGTGTTTTTGTTTCCGCGTTGCGACCGGTGAGTGAGGTGGCTGGCGGCCCATCCCTTTCCTCCCCTTCCTCCCTCCTCCTCCATTTCCGGGGTGACCCCTTTCGCTCCCTCTCTCCTCCTTCCTCCCATACACTCCTACTCCCTCTCTCTTTCCAAAATTCCACAACTTAAATGTTGGCAACGCATTTACTAGTTCTATAATGCTGCAAATGTCAATGGGCGGCGGTGATCACTTAACATCAGGTGAGCCGTTTGCTCGCTGGTCAGCCTAAACCAAAAAAAAAAATCATGTATTGCTGAAATAAAATGCTTTAGCTTTCTAGAAATTTTAAGTGTACGTATATTTATTTAAAAAAAATACTGCCAATGGATCGAAAAACTGGTAGCATTTTATGAATCATTAAACCGACGGTCAATTGATCGCGCTAAAGAACAACGCACAGACCCGCCGGCGCATTCAATTATAGCGTTATTAATTTTCGCACTCGGCGTCTCCCACGTGGAAACATGTCACGGCGGTGGACACAGTAAATTGCATTTGTCGCATGTGGGTCGCACGACAAGTATGGCGGGCGCGTACCGGAAATTTATTCGGCTCGTTAACTTAATGAGCGCTTATAAAAACCAACAGACGATGCTCCAGTTTGCGTGGTCTTATCTCGGGAAGCGACGACGCTTTTGACTTCTTCTCGTGCGTGAACAATTTTACCGTTAGCCCTCGTGTCGCCGTATTGAAAACATCGAGGCTTTGAGTGGGGCGCTCCGATGTTTCGGTTATTTGTCGATTATGTTACGGTATATACAGGGCTGTCCGTCTTTTTAATGAGTGAAAAGAGGTAAATTACTTTATAAACATTTTTCGTTGGGTAACTATTCTGCATTATGGTTATTTATTGACGAGTTAAATAAGTGTCGAATCGCTCTATCAGTTATTCAACCTAAAAGCAATAACGGTTGACGCTTGCTGTGATACGATTTGAAGGTCATTGTCTCCAAAGACGTCACGGAGCAAGGAGTTAGGCCACCCAAGAACGCAGAGTCACACATTATGTTTAAAAGGCAAGATAAGGTACTGTTCTGTTTCGTCATGCGACTGACTTTTTCGTATCGTCAATTAACTCCATGAAAATGATAACAAAACTAATGAATCTTGGCAAGTGTGTACGTATTAAGAACGAATAAAGTAGAATATTTTTCCAGTGGAGTAGTATGTTCTAAATTAATGAGATCGTCAGAGTTTTATGTCTTGAATGTCTGAAATATCAGATTGTACTCTTATTCTTTATTCGCAATGAAAACGCAACCGGCCGTTTTATGAGCACTTGCTTGCGGCCGGTCAAATTTTTACATTCATCAGACTTCTCCGTAAATATTTGAAGAACTTTGGACGCTGAAAGCGAGCAATATAAAGCAGACGTCGTCTTATTTACGTTTACGCGAGGGCGTGAGAAAGTTTTAATAGCGATTCACCGAATCTTGTTTACACGCGGGAATTTTTCCCGATACCGCTGAGGAATCTTGTTTGTTTTTATCATTGAATGAGATGAATTTAGAATTAGGTAATGTGTATGAATAGATATTTAGGTATAAGTCTGTGCTTACTAAAATTTCCTCTTAACTTCTAGAGTTTAGTTTGATTTATACATTTTCTTCAATAAACGTTATTTTAATAGTTGTATAAAAATCCACCAAGATTTAATATCACTGTAAAATTATAGTATCGCGTATAAACAATTTATCAGACGTTAGAGAACTTTGGTTTATTTAATGGTAATGAATTGTTTTTTCTTTCCAAGGTCATAAAGTTTTTGATTTAATTTTAAAGAATTATGCCCTACCGATAAAAATTGTTGTTAACTATTTTAATATATTTGGCACTATCACTCCGCAGAACTTTCACTTAATACATTTTGTTCCTAGCAAATATGAATAGTTTCACCTAAAATCTAATCGTTTTGACAGAATTTTTGACAAAAAAAAATGTTTAATAATCGACAATTTCATTCAACAGGAGCTCACTGTCACTGATGACACGGTTTTAGAAGAGCACAGCGAGGATCCAGCTCTGGTGCACATGAGGCTCCTCGGAGATGGAGGTAAAGTAACAATTCTTTGTTAAACATCTTAAACAGTGCAAGAAAAAGTAATGAAAAGTAAAGTTCTTTACTTTACTTTGACCTGAATAAACATCTGCAGTTTGTTCTACCATTTAGAATACAAGGCGATCATCCCGATAGTAAAAAGACTAAGAGAGGAAGATATATTATTTGTTATCATAGTTTTGACGCTATTTTTATTCGCTGTAAAATGGAAATATAACAAAAGTTCACAACTTTCTTTAAGGATCTTACTTTTAAAACCAGTTCTGCAATTTAGGACGTGATTAAAATCATAACGTTTAATTTAATTCCGGTTTCCAGCCGTTAGTTTTTATTATTTCTGTTATAAAGTAATTACTTTTTTAAGTAATATTCAAGTTTCAAACTTTTTGTTCTATTACAATTTCCTTTTCTTTTTTCTTTACGATTGGTTTAATTTATCGCGCTTGTTTTGTTAATGCCAGATAGACAATAAATTCTCCTTTGTCAACTCACAAGAGTCAATAGAATGTACGCTCTTTACACATATACAGATATAACTATGAAAAAACTGATGAATTGAGAGTTCTAATGTCAGGTATCGAGATATACTCGTAATGTTTTAATAGTGTTTCAATAGTTTTCACCGCTCAACTATTGGGCCACTGTTTAATTTACACGTATTACGATAAGCGCGACTGGTTGTTTGTTTTCATAACACTTTATTCGATGGCTGTTCAACGTTTTAACGGTCGAGTTGGTTTAGAAGAGTTGCGTTTGATTACGTTAGAGTCGTCTGCGGTGATTCAGTCGTTGCGTAACCGACTGAGACGTCGACTGTCAACTGTGAATGTCTGTTACGATCATCCGCAGAACAATAACGTCCGGGTTCGCTCGTTCACTTATATGATTGTATATTATTAAATCTTGATTAACACAATGGAATCAGAACGTGAGGACAGATGCGACGGTATGTGATTAGATAATTTCATTCAATGCATGATTTTGCACAATCTTGTTTTTAAATTTTTTGTTTAGTCGAATAGATGTCTCGTCGATATATTGCGTTTGTGCATTCGTTTATAATATTTAATGTTTTTGACGGTTAAGATAATTTTCATCATTAAAAGTCAATCAATCATATTACATTTTCATTATATAATTGATCATATATTTAAACATAAGACAACCTTGTAAAATTTGATGCACTATCGTTATAAGCTAATAATTAAATATTGTCAATGAGGACACTTGTTTTTATTAAAATCTGAAGTACGTACACAATTTCATAAACTAAATTTAAAAGTTTTGGTATATTTTTTTATTCAATCGAAATTGAATTAAACATCTACGTAAAAAAACAAAAACTTTATGTAATGACTTTTACGTAAGTCAGCGGTTTGCCCGGTTCAAGTTCGGCCGGATCGTTCGCTCGAAGGCTGATTGAGTTATAAAAACGGACATTTTCTGTTATCGAGCGAGTGGTTTCGGCGCGTTTTACTCAGCCTTTTGCGGAATAGAATTGTCTATAAGATTCCGTTTCCTTTTATGAGTTGAAAATCTCTTTTAAGGTTGTCGATTTGTTGATGTACGTTTCTGTTGAACGTTTCTTTTGAAACGAGTTCTGTTCAACAGTATTTAGCCTAGTAGATATAATATTATCAATTACCCTACATGAACTGCACGTTTAAATTTTTAGGTCATGTTCGAAGAAAATATATTTTCATTCCTGTAGTTACTTTGATGTTCTGATGGCGAAAAGAAATGGGTAATATCATTTACAGATTTAATATAAAACATTAAAATTTCAAAGATTTGAGGAAGATTTAAAAGATATTTAAAAGCATATGAATTTGAATCAGTGGCGTTATAGGAATCCGTTCTGCGGGTGGAAAACTATATTATAATGTTTTAGCCTTTGTATTGTAACAAGAGATGGCACAGTCGAAGCTAGACATCGGTGTTAGTTTGTGCATAATTGGATGCAAGAAGCCATACGAAACATCGTAGTTTATCCCCGCTTTACGTGTCATGGAGGAATATCGGAACTGCGTGCATTTTCCAACGTTCAGGATAATTTTGAAAATTTCTTTTTAAGATGTCATCTTTCGTTCACTTTTTAAATTAAGAGCCTATATATTCACGACTTATAATATCAAAGGTGTCTTTGTTACTTGATGGCATAAAAGAGATGTTTATGATTCTTGGAAATGTTTTCTATTCTTTGATATCAAAATATGATCTATTTATGAGTACTGCAAGTTGTGTTCAGGACATTATCAAACTAACAGAGTGTGTTGGAAATGCGTCTTAATTGCATATGAAAAAAAAATAGAAAACAATACATAACAGTGAAATAAATACGATAATATATTGCGGAGTTTTGTGCATTTTAAAACTATCCTTCCTTCGCGTTTTGTAGTCGATGTAATAGGACTTGCATATACTGTTGTGTATTTCTGTTCCAATTTATATATTTCATACGTGTCATTATTTTTCGTCAGTTGTAATTCAGATTTTAATTTTTTTCTTTTTAATATTATAGAACTTTTCCTTTTCTATTTTAATCGGATCGATATAAATTTCAATACATTAGAAGGTTTCCCGTTTGCTATTTTCACTTCGTATTTATTGTTAACCATGTTTAATGTTATTTACGTCCACAAAAACATTATTGATTTTCCTAGGAAGTGTGACGTGCATTACATTAATACTCGAATCAAAAACAAGTTTGTTTTGACTGAAACTCGTTTGTAATAAAGAGTGAGCAATTCTTTTTATGCGCAATGTAAACGTTTTTAGAATAGAATTTCAGAAAGCTCCTAATTACTAAATGAAAAAAAATGTAAAAGGACGTTTATGTGCTAAAGGTATATGATTTTATACATATATATATATATGTATAAAATCATAAAATTATATGTAACACGTTGTATGAGTATAGTAAGCAAGTCAATCAATAAATCCTATGGGAAGTATAACGGTTTACAGTTTGATCTACATAAACTTTATCCTATTAGATATCATTAGCCCGTCAACTCGGTCCATGGTTATCCGTCGTAATACCATTTAAGTATAACAAATGCTTTGCATTAGGAATGTATTAAACCATTGACGTATTGTTATTAAAATTGATAGATTGTTTGTAAAAAAATGTTTTGTTATATTAAAATAATGTTGCTAAGAATTTTATGAATTATTCTTTACTTTTTAATTTCCTTACAAGCATCTATATAAAACTGAAGGTCACCCAAAAATTTGAATTGAAAATAATAACTTTGTTTCAGTAATCGAGTCCATTATGAGGGGCGAAGTAGTAGGCGTGATGCCGAGAAGGTCTCGCTCCAATCTCCAAGTAAGTCTCATATTTAATGCGATAAAAATATTAATAAATTTATTAATCTCTTTGACAAGTTATTTTGTATGTATAAGATATCGTTACATCATCCCCTATTTTGGTAATGAATATCTTATTCTAAGTAAGGAGTGTAACCTCTACTGTACTCCGGTTTGAGGGACAATTTTGCTAGCCTAATAATGCCGTGCAAAGGGATATATATAACATCTTCTCCGTCCGTGGGTTAATGCATCCGAGGTAGGTCACACATCTCCGACACTCGATGTGCTGTTCGAGAAGTGCAAGCCTTTTGGTGATGTAGACCGGGTGGTAATGAGACGGTTGTGATGCCAACGTTGATCTTGGCACGTCACTTGTCAAGCCACTGGGGCAATAGATCCAGTAACACCCGCATTCATGTCTGCCCGATGGGAGTGTGTGGAGTACGCACTAGAACAGTGTGTACTATACAGGACGAGTTCGACACCTCTCTCACCTACCTGAAAGCGACCTTCCAGTGTAGGGCGATCATTGGTGTAGATCGCGTACAGAATCGGCGAAACGCAGCTCCATTGAGGCACTCCGGCCCGGATAATCCGTGTTGCCGAAACCGCGTTATCAACGGTGCCATAAAAGTTACGCCCGTACAGAAATGATGTTACTAATCGCACGTAAGCGGTCGGGATGGTGGTGGACTCCAACAACTTCCACACCAACTCGTCGGCACTGTGTTGTCGTGGGCTGGTGTGCTTACCACGGCACACGACTTGCTTGTCTCGTTACTTTATACTCGTTAAAAAAAAGGAATATTAAGATATCGATGTACAATTTTGCATCACGTTTTTTTAACGAATTCGTTATATCTAAAGAAAAATCCGTGCCGAGCCCAATTTACATTTTGGAGTTAAGTAAATGTCTTTTTTTTTGTAATCATGCGTCTGACATTTTATAGTTAAAAGCTGCCCCTACCTGCAATGAATTACTTACTATTAATCAACCTCTTTACGACATCAATAAATGTCGTTTGTTTTCGCGAAAACCGTGTATTCTGTCCTGCTTGTGCGTGACCTTTCCTCGGGTACGAACGCGCCCATTTTGACATTTATCTTATTAAGACTCCAAGGTGACTAAGTCGCTTCAATGACATAATTTAATCTTCTCGTTTTTTTATGTTTACCGAGTGCTCGTTGACAGTTTGACCTTGCTCGTTCTTTTTTTTGTCGTACAAGTTCAACGAATCGAGATGCGCTGCATATTTAAAGTGGAATTCGTTACGTTATCGCGTATATGTTTTTTTTTTGACTAGTCAGGCAAGATATAATACATTACTATATACTTTTTAACTTTTGCACCGTAGATACATTCTTGTGTCACAACTGAATATAACGTGAAATCATATCATTCTATGTGATATAGTACAGCTGGAACATATCGATGTATCGGCCTAAAGTGGAAGTGTTTTTGCTTCTGCGTTTCGTCCGGTGTTTTTGTTGATCTTAATTATTCCTTCACGGGTATATTTTGATCACTTTAACAAAGGGACTCGTAGTATAGTACGCATGCCAGTTGGCTACCATTTAAAGCAACGTGACCTTCAAACGAGACGACAGTGAACTTAATTTTTTCGTAACATTCTAAAATACATCAGTTACTTCCAATCGTTCATTAGTCATTCTATCTTTGAAATTCAAGTAGAACGACGTATCTCGGCAAGTTGCGACAGGTCGCCGTCTGACGCATGCTCCAAAATTAAACTGAACTGGCGTGGGGTTTGAATCCGCTATATCTGGTGCGGGCGCACTTTGTTTGTTTTGCTCGTCCCCCAATGGTTGCGGACGATGACGAACGACGTATAAATAAGTCAAGCGCCTGCCGTGAGCTTCTATTTTTGCGGAGCACTTTGCGAGATTGTCCGCCTTTCCAATTATACGATTTTCCAATTAGTCCTACGTGTTGGCGCTGCTGACTGTATGTCTAGTAAAATAAGTTCCCACAACTAGCTAAACATGTTGGTGATATATGATCCACAGTTTGACGAATTCATTTATCAATAATTAATATATGTTCCTAAAAAAAATTAACAAATAAGAACAAGTTTATATTTTTTGTAACAGAAAGTTCGTAATATTCAGTCTGCAGTTGTGAGCATAAAAAGCACTTTACGTCAGATAAAGGTGAAGGTCAGTTAAATAAAGAATTAAAACTTAGTTTTTAAATTGTGAGTCTGACACTGTTTATCGACTACAAATGTTTCTTTTTTCAGTTGATTGTTTTATGTACAAGAGTAATTTTTGCGCGCAACTGATATTCGGAATCGATATTTGAAA
>DWHO01000158.1:0-25153 GCA_018247575.1 Eurytides lysithous rurik | reverse complement strand
CCCCCCCCCCCCCCCCCCCCCCCCCCCCCCCCCCCCGCCCCCCCCCCCCCCAATTAATCTATCGCACTGTAATAGTAATAAGTGTTACGTACAATAAAAAAATGTTTTTTTTCTTTGTAACAACATTTATAGCAAGACTAAGTATATTACTGGGTAGAGTTTTCCCAGCGGTGGAACATTCATATGTCTGTCTTGTTGCATCACCTTTCTACATTAGATGTAAAATCAAACAAGTGTACAGTCTAACAAATTTATTCGTCCATTAAACATAAATATCTCTCCATAAAATACACTTAACCTAATGTCTTTACATTTGAGATTTCATATTTTTTCCGCCCTGTACATACTTAACAATACATTCTGATATACACCTTATTTTCGACATATTTCCAACAAATCTCATTCCATCTTTGTGCTGTCGATCCTAAACTTAAAAAAATACTTTTAACCATTGAACGAGGAATAATTTTTATAATTATATTATTTATTTAAGATCTGAGATTTTTCTCATTATTAGATTCATCACTTCAGATCGCGCTTAAATATTTATTTCATTACAGCAACATCTACATTTTGCATTTATGGACTTGTGACATGATTACCTTTGACGCATAAGTAACGTTAAAAATAAAAAAATAAAAACCCATCGGACGTCAATTTGACAATTAAATTAGCGGGAAGATTTTTTAATTGAGAAAATAGTGTAGAAATGCAGAGCATTTAAGAACTATAGAACAATAAAAACTATATCACTGATTATATTTTAGAATTTTACTTTGTTAATACTGTCGTCCACCGAATTGAGCGGTGTTATTATATTAATAGTAGTGATGTCACACCATTAGTATCTAGCTACGTACATAATGAGCGAGAATAATTTTTGACAAACGAAAAAGGTAAGAGCTATCGCCTCCGATTCAAAAGTGTAACGACAACTGAAAAATACTGACAAAGCGTATGGTCTATTTTTATAGGAAAGTAGATGATCTAAACATTTATTTGGTGAAAAAGAATGACTACTTTTTTTTAGTAGAGGTTAAGAGACAACGTGTAAACTTCCGATAGAGTTCATTATCACATGACACATTTGACCATTTTTCTATAGTCAGTCGGTCGTAATAGTTCATCAGTTTGGTATAATGCATGTCGAAGGTCTAGCAACTCTAACGGAGCTGGTTTCAGCTGCTTCGGCAGTAACCAGCAACCAGCTTAGCACAACCGCTAAGCTGGTTGCTCCCTCCCCTCAATGATAGCGGTCAAAGCCTGCCTATCCCTCTTGTTCTCGCAGGCGCACGTCACTAGAGCCAGGAGATGCTTATCCGAATATTCGGTTCTCTCCATCACGAACTCCTCGAGGCCGCTGCGTGGAAGGTAGTACGCCTTCACGTACCTGTCCACGTAGTCCTGGTACGGTACCGGTTTTAGCCCCGAGATCTTCTCCAGCTTCACGAAAAGCTGCCTGTAGTCCAGCTGCATTAAGCCCCTGCCGCCGTTCGAGCACTTCGTCGCGTTGGAGAAACCCTCGACCAGTAAATGGACGACGTATTTGGACACCATCGACCACACGGCGTTCAGCACCTCCCGGTTCAGAGACACCTTCGCGGCCACGTTCTCTAAGCGGAGCGCGAACACCTGCACGCGCCTCACTATCATGTCCACGTATGGGCTGTGTTCCACGGCCACGTTTTTAACGTCCCACTTCACCTGGGACATGGCTACTAGCGCCGACCTGGCGTCAACTACCCTCGACGCTGAGCACATGTAGACGGGTGCGCGGAGGCCGGCGGCCGCGGCTAGGGTGTTCTCGCTGAAGTGCTCCAATATCATCTTCTGATGCTGCGCCACTACAGTCTCCAGATACGGCTGCAGCAGCTGATACTGGCTGGCGAGGAATATCGCGCTCTCGACCGCGACTATCCTCTCGCCGAGCCCGTGCAAGCTGGCCTCCGACGACATATCCAGATTCGGTGGTACGGGGCAAACGAACTGTTTCGCACCGTCCTCGGTGTTCGCGCCGATGCTGTTGGAAATGCGCTTTAGAGCGGCGGTGAGCTTTGGCGTGTATAAAGTCGCGGAGGCGACCTCCAAATCGGAGGTGAAGAACGAATGCACCGCGTGGAAGTAGTAGTCGAACAGCTGGTTCATCAGCACGACCACCTCGAGCGATATCTGAGGAAGGTAGCGGCTGATCTGGAGGTACTGGCCGCAGTTCCTCAGCACCGACAGTGTCGTGTTCGTGACGATGACGCTGCCCTTCACCTTTGATGGACTGGCGGTGGGCTTGTCGCACGCATCCCTTTCGGCTTCGTCCACGTAATCCCTCCTCAGCTCGTCCGGCTCGTCCTCCGAATCCTCGCTGCTCTCCAACTCGGGCTCGATGCCGAATATGTCGTCGTTGGTGACAGTCTCGTCGCGGAACACCTCGAACGGCGTGCTCGTCGCTTTGTGGGCAAAGTAGCGGGCGATGTACACGCTGTCGTCTTGCGAATGGGCTGACGAGGTCGTGTCAGACTGCGCGTTGCTCTTCCCCTGCTCGCTTTTCGACGGGCTCAGGTACCTCTTGAACTGCTTGAACTCCTGCAGATTCAGGACGCTGAAGGAATCCCGCACCGGACACTGCTCCCAGCCCTCGTTCTCCAAGAACAACTTCAACTCTTCCATGCGGCCCCTATGATAATTCTTGATATAAGAAACGCTCTGCGTCCGGATGAAATCCTGTAGGAGGTCCGACTTATCGCCGCAGAACACCTCCGCGACCTGCGTCAACTTCCTCAGTATACCGAGCACCTGTATGAACTTCTCGAACGGGTACTCCCCGATGCCGGAGCTCTTCAAAAATGTGGACACCTTGGCCTGAACGTCGTGCCAAATCCGTATCAGTCCCGCTTTTAACTTCTGCCTTATGTACTCCCTGCTCACGTTCCTCTCTATGTCGAAGACGTTGTTCGTTCCCTGCGCGCTCTCTTCGTCGTGCTTCGCGTGCCAGTCGACCAGCAAGTAGTAACTTCTCATGACCATGAACAGTTTCTCGCACAGATCTAGTAAGCAGTTGGGCGCCTTGTTCGGGGTCACTCCGAGGCACATGTCTTGGAACTTCTTCTCTATGGAAACCTCGCCCGCGTAAGGCTTTAGGGCCTCCATCGCCGACTCGTTGACCGCCGACGAGTAGTGCATGTGCAGCTGTTCCATCGCCGCCTGGGTCTTGCCCAGCAGATCGTACGCGCGCTTCAGTTTCCCGAAGACTTCCGCGTCGAATTGGTAGCAGACGCCGGACAGCACCGAGTCGAGGCGCTCTTCTGTCATATCGAGGGTGTCTTGGAGGCGGGACGAGAGGTCGGCTATGCAATTGTACTCTTTATGCGAGGCGGCCGCCTTCCTGCTGTTCAATATCAAATCTATCGCGCAATAATACTCCTTCTTGTTTAGCAGCACGGCGACGTCGCTCTCCACGCTGCGCAGTTTGCTCAGCAGCTCGAGGGACCTCAGCACGGACTTGATTATCTGCCTCTTCCTCACGCTGGTGAGGATCGAGAACGTGGACATCGTTAGATTGTTCATGGCGTTGCAGAGGTGCTCCCGCGCCCCGCGGCACTTCCCCACGGCTACCGCGAGCTGTTCGCGAATGGTTTGGATTTCGGCGAATTCGCGGTCGCAGTTGTCGCGCTGTTGCGATATTAGGTGGAGGGCTTTGCCAGACACCACCTGCGGGTGATTGGTATTTATTGGATCAAGATTATTATGGCGCTTGCTTCGAAATTTACGGTGGTAGAGCCACGCAGCTGCACCCGCTGCTGAATGGGCCGGCTCGAACCGGGTAAGTACCACGACCTCACAGAATATCGGCGTAAAGTGAAAGAGTTTTTACTCCCGTCCCGTGAGTGAGGTGGCCGGTGGCCTTCTTTCCTCTCCCACTTCCTCTATCTTCTTACCTCACACTCCCTCCTTCTCCGAATATCTTTCGAAAATATCCCTCTTAAAGGCTGGCAACGCATATGCACTTTCTGAAATGTTTCAAATGTCCATAGGCGGTATTCACTTACCATCGGATGATTTATGGGTTCTAATAATTATTTATGATTATCTATATATGTATACCTGTATATATAAAAATGTATTTATTTATTATATTGATAATATATATTATATTATACAAATAATTATCTAGCATATTTGTTATAGTTTTTTTTTATCAAGTATGGCTCTATGTATTATGTGTTAAATAATTGTAATGTTACACCTATCATAATTTCTCATCATACCCAGGTTGACTGGGAGGGAATGCCCTTTGTAATCCCTTATTTTGTAGTGTTTATAATAAAGATTAAATAAATAAATATTTAAACTATGAGCTCTTAGAAGTAAAAAGACGTTGTGGTATCACTGCACAATAAATTGTACTGTAATGTGTGTTTTGCTCTGTCCAGGAAAGGACTAAGTTTTCATAGAACTTAGTATTTTACTACTTAACTGAAATAGTTAATAATATATACTATTGTGTTGTGTATGATATATGAGGTAACCGGAGGGCTATTTTTTAATATGGTAGAAGGCAAACGACTAAGTTTAACTGGTGGCAAGCAACCGCCGTGATTTTTTAATGGTCACTGTCTCGCTGACACACATTCACCCCCATTTTTGGACTCCTCTCACCTGCTGCTGCCGCTTCAGCTTGGTGAACATCTCCTCCACTGCCTCGCTGGTAGGCGGCGTAGGCGCGTGCTCCAGCACGTAGCGCGCCGCGTCGAACTCCGACGGTGGCGAGAAGTATACGTTGTCGATCTCGCGTAGCACCTGTAGCAATGCGTAGCTTCAAATTGTAGTATTCAGATGTCATCATCAGGTAGGATCTTTGCATCAACTGGTATGCGTTTAGCCCGACTCTATGGATACCAAGCCTGACGAGAGGTTTTAAGTGTTTAAAAACATTGTTATATCGGATATATCACAAATGTATACCCTTTTGGCTTCGTTTGTTTTTTTTTTCTAGTTTTAGTGTATCTCGACATTTGAGTGATTAACTCAGAAAATTTGAGACGGCCAAAAGTGTAAAACTCAATTAATAAAACATATATATTCTAGATACATGTTACATTACGAGTTACTTTTTGTCTTTTACTATTTAAACCTAAACCAGATATTCCTAATTATTTTTCTCATAGACCACTTTCAAAACTTTACTGGTTTCCGTGAACCCCCTGCTGCTTCATTTCTACCACATTCCCAAAACTCGTCAAAACATGTGAAGACTAGATCTCACCCCTGCCAGATCTTGTGGTCAGATATGAGGTCCATGTGGACTATTTTGGGAATTTGCTAACCTAAACTGTAATTGGTTCTTTTATTATTTATTTTAAAGTGAACTGCTGTTCGAGGTCAAGGCCCTGACTGGTTTCCTACAGGACTCTGCTTATGGTATATATTCCATGGTCAAGAAAGTTATGATGCCTTCAATATTATACTTAAGCAATTCGAGTTTAAATATCATACCAACAATAAATTTGTACTAAGTAATAGACAATTTCAGGGGCTGATTCAGTTCAAGCTTAATTAAATAAATGGAGGAATATATTTTGGGGAAATTGTAACATTACATTGTAAAATAATGACAAAAAAATATGTCCAAGGTATGTGGCAAATCCACATTGGAGCTCAATGTGGCTGGTTTCAACCCTCTCACCATCCGTATAATGGAGGCCACAGCAGTGGGATACATATATGTTCATTACAAAAATACCTCAAGGTCGGCCGCTGTATGAGCCACGCTGACGGAGCGGGAATTAACGCCAGGCGGCTCATTGCGCTTCTCAACACTATCATCCGATAGCATTTTTCACTGAAAACAAAACATAACGTAATGTTTCATCGTCAATCTGTTTCAACACCATCTTTGCGATAACAAGTGATGAAGTTTTGGGATGTCTCTATTTAGCCCTCCCTTTCGCTCTCAAAAACTCAGTTTAAGGCTGGCAACGCATTTTCTACTCCATCAATGTTCCAAATATCCATGGGCAGTGGTAATCGCTTACTATCAGGTGATCCACTTCCTCATTAGCCTCCTATTCCATAAAAAAAATTAATGCAGGCTTATTTAATCTATTATTGAATCTAAGAAAAACATGATATAGCAGTAAAGTTTTTGATATAGTTCAAAAATAAATTTAAACTTTCTAGAGAATATAGCAGAAAAACAAAGTGATCATATGTATACCAACATTTAACTTTCTATTTCAGTTCTGAGAAGAAAATACAATTATACCCCAAAGTCACTCAAACATTAAGTTCCATTCTTTGTAAACAAACAACACCTCAATTTTGCCTCCAAAATGTGAAAAAATCCTTCATTAGCTTATTATATGCATATTAATCTAAATTCCACAATATATCTTAGATCTACCATTTGGCCCTTTTAAAACCAACCTATTATATTGTTCAAGAGCTTTTTAAGGACCAATATGCATGGAATTTAATTGATTGACTTGTATGTGGGATAGCTATTATTGTATTAAGGCATATTGTAATGGTATTTTAAAAGAGCAACTGTTGAGTTTCTCTCTGGCTCTTCTCAGCAGAACTGCATTCCGAGCCGGTGGTGGCTTCCTCATAAACTGAGATGAAAAAATGACAATTTATAAGTGCTTGTATTTGAATAAAAATATTTTAATTTGATTTGATTTAATCACTGAATAAACTAAATAAATATTTTTTTATTTATTTACTTTTACAGCTTATTAACTTAAAACACAAGGGATGCAGAATACCTTGATTGCTTAAATTATTAATGCTTAATAACTGAATTGTTTGGATTTTCTACTTGTGGTAGATAGCAGCGCTCATGAATTTATGCAATATCTGAAGTTATAAAACTGTTAAGGGTACTTTTATGAATTAAATATAGTGTGAAGTGATAAAGTCTGCAATTTAATGCGTACCATTCATTTATTAAAAAGAAGAATTACGTAAGAAAACATATCATAGAACTATAGAATCTAAGCTTAATGCATATAATAGTGTAAAAAGGATTTATGATCTGAATAAATTTTATATTATACATAAATTTTTATTTTATACAAGGTCTAATTTTATATAAATATGTTGACTAAATACTCACCTGAGCAAAAGCCAAGGATAAACCATTAGCACAGTGAACTCAAATCAATTGTTTGTTTGTACATGGAAACAAATAAACTGATACATATAACTCAATACCAAGACGATGTTACTAGAGGTTACCGGTACTGTATGTTAGTTTGTAGCATTTCACTCTTTCTATAAATTAAATGTAAATAGAAAAAATTTACCTGATATAGGTAAAAATAAAATAATTTGCAGAAATCGATCATTCGTCCAGCACTATGCGTCTATTGACTTGTCAAACATACATGTCTTCGTGACAAAGAAACATGTCAAATTAAACATATTGTGCTGAAAAATGCAACTTCACTATCAGAAATAAAACATTCAGACAAGTGATAATTCTAGTTAATCATACTTTCGAGTAAAATTTTCTCTCCCAAAAGTTTTATGAAATTACTACATTGAAATTATTTTGAGAGCCCAAAATGGTTTAAGGGAATATTTGCGACAAGTTTAATGTCAGCCTCTACTTCATATTTTATGAAAATTCATCCATAATCGGCAAGGATTAATAATTAAGGTACATTTTAATACAAACGCTGCATACATCATTAAAATTAAATTAATTTTTTATTACGTAGTAAGTGTAGTGTAGTGTTAAACTGACGACTTTTATAGTTATATCTGAAGAGGCCCGAGGGCATGCGTCGGTGGATTCATGAGAAACGATGTAACATAACGCCGAATTGGGCCTGACAAGGGGGACACAAAGCGATCCTTAGGCCCTCGGAAGAATAGAAATTCGATTTGATCGGAACTGTGATAGTTCATAGGTAATCTAATTAAGGAAATATCTTACTCGTTATAATAATTTAATCGCGAGACAATATGCTCGTTGGTTCGCTTTCGAAGTTTAAACTTCAACACAAACAATTAGAGAATGCTTGGTCTTAAAAACAACATAATATGGCGTATGTCATTAAAAAATGAACAACCACACTATGTTATTGGAGGCTAGACTGCAACTTGGAAATTTCAGTTTTAAGGGTAGACATCTGTAACGAGACAATGACAGTGTTGTATGAAGCAAGGTATGAAGTAATCAATCGATATATTTTTATTTAAAAAGGCCTTTACAAGCACTTTTGGCTCATAATTTTTACATTTTACTTCTTGAGAAAATTACAACCGACTTGGAATGCGGTTCCCCTTAAAAAAACTGGTAAGAGCAGTTGCTCTTTTAAAATTTCGATACAATATTTGCATAGACAAAAGTCATTAATTTAGAATTAAATTATGGATGGGATAGCTATTACAAAAGCTGCATAGTGTAATAGCTATCCCATACATAATTTAATTCTAAATTTATAGATCTACCCGGAACTCTTTAAGAGTTTGATAAGTTTAATGTAATAAAATAGTTTATACAATCTTAGTTTTAAAAGGTCTGGTTGATCTAAGACGGCATAAACCACCGCCATGTCTTATACATTATTTTTTGCTCGTGTTATTACGTAAATTCCATGGGGGTGTGAAGTAAATTTTGCAAACTTTTGACAGAATATTATTCTGAGAAAGTATTGTTGAACAAGGCTATCAACAAGACACTCGGCCTTCACGTTATCTTCAAATTGATATCGTATTTGTAAACGTCAAACTTTCGCAACAAGTAGTAGTTAAATTTCTACAGTTATTTTAAAAATATTCTCTTTATTTAAGTTAAACTAATCTGTATTATAATAAAACACTTCATATTGTATTATATACTTTAATTAAATATAATTTTAAAAAATTGGGTGTAATTTTATTTATTTTTCCCCTATTATTCAAGTAACTTCTCTAGTACAAAAACAAAAAGATTATACAAAAGTTAATTACTTTTGTAAGCTTCGAATCCCATTTTATTTGTAAACATGGAATCATTACTTATTATAATAATTCCATTTATTATCGACCATACAATAACAGCTATTTTAAATCAATATCTTTATTTTGAGTTATAAATTTGATTCGGTTAAAATCTTTCACTTTCACTTGTATTTAAGTTTGCATGTACGAATATCCGACCACCTTTACATCATCTGGTGGAAGGACGCGTATCCACTGCTGATAGTTTTCAGGTTTTTAAAAGAAAATATGCATAGTGCTTTAGTGCTTGACGTCATGCGAACCATGAACATGTTTTAGCGTAGTTGTGTCGTTTTTAGTGGTGACATTAGTGTACTATAATTAATGTGATTCGTGAAATAGCGAAAATGGAGACTGATTGGAATGTCGAAGATCCGCCGACGCCTAAGGTAAATTCTCATACTGGAAATTGGAGCAGTGAAGTAATGTCATGGCATATCCGCCATCTTTGTCCCTCAATATCCATCGAAATCTTAAAATAATATTATTTAAGAGAAAGGATGAATTATAAGCGATACAATATATTTGTATAACAATCTGTGAGAAATGTCTGTATCAACTTTTCCTCATCTATACTTAGTAAAAGAGATGAAATATGGTTCTGCATTGCGGATACTCTGGTCAACTTTTTTTAACCTAATTTTAACTTTGAAACTTTATCTTTGTTGTCGTCCCGTATGAAACTTTATTGCATCGATACGAGAAACAAAAATAAGTTTCAAACATTAACATTTCGCAGCCGTAGACACGCGAGCGTCATAGTTACCGAGGAACGTCCAAAACAAAAGTTTGTACCGAGCAAACACTGTGAAAACCGTTCATGCAACAATATAATACATGTCATGACATCCTTAAACGTCTCCTTTCCACTCCGTTAACTGTAAAATAACTGTACGTTACGTACGTAACGAGATATTCGCCGTCGTACCACTTTCGAGCTGTTTCGCAATCTCGATGGTTGTAAATAAAGACAATGCAAGTGAGTCTTCGTGAAATGATATAACCGATGCCATTATCGGTCGGTTAAATGCACACTGCGAGAAAGTCTCTCGATCGAAATTAATCGTTTACGTTTATTTCGTTTATAAATTTTTATGTCAAAGCTATGTTAAGCTCGAGTTAAGCCAATTACTTTTTAACACATTCACTATTGCGCTGAACCCCGCGTGCGGCTTAACACAAGTGTGTGTTCGAAATAAATCGTGTCTCGCAGTGCGATAAACACACCGGTGCGTTTTCCTGTCGATTCGTTTGTGCGATCAACATATAAACGGGTTTTGTCAAAGAAAAAAATATTTTTAAATGTGGAAAGTCGCATCGCTGTATTGAACGATTTTTTGGGTCACCAGCGAATGTATTCATTTAAGCGTCTAGTCCATTTTCATTGTACATTTGTTAAATTTGATAAAATACTAGAGGTAAATGAATTGCCATTTTCAAGTGAAAAAAGGTAAATTGGCACAACAACAATCAACAATGCATATTAATATATTACCACCTATAGTAAGTGTTTATTACATGATAAATTATTGCATTATAATACATGTAATAAGGATTTTTATCACTCACGATAATGCTTCAGTGTTTCTCATGATTTAACACTGTACTTTGTATCAATAACCTTGCTACATCTATCAATGTCTGAGAATATGCTTTTGAAAATAGTTATAAATTATTCAGTGGGACCCAAGACTTGGGTTTTCGCTTACATTATGTAAACCAACTTTATAAACACCGTCATTGCATATCAAATGAGTGTGGCAGATCATTTCAGTATTCTTGAACATTCTGTAGGGTTGAGTGGATTTGACCTTTTCTGTTTCTAAAAATCTAAGTAAGGTTAATGGTGCTTTTTTTGTACTAAATCTGCATTGGGTGAATGATACAATTAATCATTAATTAGTTAATAAAGTTACTTATTATACTTAAATTTTAATGTATCTGTTGAAATGTTGAATGAACTCTGTAATAATGGTTTAACATTATTAAAACCAGACAACTTAGTGATCAACAAGCCTTTCTCCGTGAAGCGCAAATCTCTCAGGTGGCATTTTGTAGTATTAGTGTGAAATATGCTATTGAACATTGTTGCTATGGTTTAGTAAGGCTTTAATTAGCTTACGGCCTAAATTAATTAGTTTGAGATTGCTAAGGATGCTCATTATCTTTCAACTCCTGTTTTATGATGACCAACTCTAAGAGGGTGCAGTAAAATGTCCATAAGCCCTGATCTAGCAAGTAAATTTAGCCCTGAATATGAAAAACGGGTGTTAATTTTGTTAATACATGAGGGACAGTAGGATATTTTCACATATGAAATAGTTTCAAAAGTAGGTCACACTGGCATATGTGTTTGTGCATGAAAATAATAATAAATTGCACAATTATTGTTGCATAATGGCATCAATGAGATTTAGCTTAAATCACTGAGAAATCTAGATAGTTGATTACATGTAATACTTATAAATTGTGATACTGCATTATTAGTCTTGTCAGTTGTTTGTATTTGCCTTGAACTAACAAATTCACAAATCATTTTCCTTATATGGAATGAATTTCCACTGTTTTCGCCACATGTTGATATTATATAATTATATGTTATAAATAATTTCTTTCTCTGCAATTATCTAAATTGCAATTAATGACAGTAAAAGTATTAGTATATTCCTGTTATTTTGAATAGCTGTAACATAAATATTTTTGGCAAAAGTTCAATTCATGTGTGAATAAGTTTATTATTCATCTTGCATGTCACATGTGCCAATAGTATCATAACTACCTCTAAGTTTACATGTACACATGTATACTTAGATATAATTATGATAATGTATATATAAATAAATCTTTGGAAAGAACCTCTTATACTTTTGTTATATTCTGCACCAAGAAGTAAGATAATTAATTTAATACTTGGTGCCTACTATGGTTGTATCTTATTTCTTTGAAATAATAATCGGTATAATCGATTTTAGAATTTTTTGAGAGCTCTCCACTAGACACAGGTGAATATAAAAGTTTGGATAGAGATGATATCATTAGGTATAAATTCAAATTGAATGTATGATGAAAACTAAGAATAAAATTATAACGGAGGGCTTTTTAAACTTTCTAAGCACTTACTTAGAAAGTTCACTAATCTTTGTGTACCTGAGTATGAGAAGAAAAAAAGAAGAATGAAATACCTAGTGTTAAAATCTAGGGACTACTTATTTAAAATATTAATGATTTAATATAGATAGCATGGTCTCTATGGATTTTTCACTTTATTTGTAGTTTCCAACATGTTCAAATGTAAAACTCACTTGGTGACATTCCCATCCTGACATACCTATTTATTTTGTCTATGTTTTATAAAAAATTAACATAGATAAAATATGTTAACTCACCGCAGTTTAGCAGCAGATAATTGTAATTATATAGAATAAATTCTTTTATGCCTATAATCTTTTCTAATAGTTATTGTACATATATTTCAGGTGACCTCCCTTACCTCGTTGGATTCGGGCGTGCGGCCGGCGCCCAGTGGGGCAGCGTATGTCGCGGAGAGGAACACATGCCTTAACCTATTCACAAGATGGAACGAAACGGACCAGGTAAGACTCTGCTGTCAGTGTTGTATGCCAGTGGTTATCAATCAATATGCCGCAACGCTTTTGTCTGCAGCGAAATTATTAATGCGTGCCGCATGAATGTTAGAAGTGTATAGTAAACATTTTTGCTTGTTTTGTTATGAGTGAAGTTATTATGTAGAAATGTACTTGTATGTATGTATGAGTATGATAAAATTAAAAGAAATGAATAATGTTCAATGGCTCATTGGTTGTGCTCGCTTCGTTAATCGACTAGGATTCCCTTCCTACCAATCCTGTATTTTTCTTCTTTTAGTTTTAGGGGGGTTGTCTTCAATGAATCGTATATTTAATTATTGATAGTAAAATTTATTTCTCGTTTGCAATTGATAGTTAAAAAAATGGAGAGTTGCTTATACAAAGGTTGAGTTGTATCTTGTCTCGCAATAATCGTTGTGCGGTACAGGCTGAAGATGGTTGCGTGCCATGGCTCGGTGCCTACTTCATTCGTTTCGTTTAGTGACACCTCCGCGACATAGATGGCGCCAACAAATAGTATAATTTAATAAGACTAATAAAAAAAAGTCTCATAATTCAAAAAAAAAAAACATCAGTATCAAATTTCTCTTGCAATTGATCGCTATACAAATGTAATGTTATTTTTCTAGTACATATTATTTTATTTCACATTCAAAATGATTATTGAAAACTATTGTTAAGTCAATCTCCACATAATACAATTTTAATTTGTGTGAAAGTTTAATAAATAAATAGAAAGAAAACAAAGGTGTAGGTGTTGAAAGAAATGGTAATCAATACAGTCTATGATAAGTTATTAAGTTTTGACTGGCCCATTGATGTAGTGGTTAGTGCTCCTGACTGCAAAACCAAAGGTTGTGGGTTCCCACCCAGGACGAAATATTTGTATGACGAATATAGGTATTTGTTCTGTCTGATTACCATAGTACAGGGTTTGCCTAGTTTGGTATCAGATGTTACTGTGTGAGATATCCCATGATATCAGGGCCGGATCTAGGGGGGGGCAAGCCAGGACCCATGCCCCGGGCGGTAAATTCAGAGGGCGGCCAAATTCACAAATAAATAGGCTTAACACAGAAAAAACAGCTATGGATACATTATTTCCGGAAAGCCTATGTCCAAATGTCAATTACTTAGTGGACATCTGATAGCTAAAATCATGAAGATGATAAAGGTAAATAAATATAAGTGGGCTGGGGTGGCATTTTTCACTTATTGCACCGCCTAAAAAAAAATGTAAGATCCGGATCTTATCCGGATCCGGCTGCATGATATTATTGTATTATTACATTAGGTGGTCAATAGCTTGGCAGAAAACGATGATGGTGCACGGTGCACAATAGCAACTATCAAAATATAACAATGCCAGTACTACCTTTGTATGGTGGTAGAGCCACGAAGCTGCCCCCGCTGCTGAATGGGCCGGCTCGAACCGGATAAGTAACACAACCTCACAGAAAACCGGCGTAAAGTGAAAGTGTTTTTTTCGTCCGGTGAGTGAGGTAGCCGGTGGCCCAACTCCTTCCACCCCCTCCCTTACTTCCGTTCCCTCTCCTCTCCTCTTTCAAAAATTCCACCCTTAAAGGCTGGCAACGCATTTGCAAGTTCTGTTGCAAATGTCCTTTGGCGGCGGTGATCGCTTACCGCTTATCAGTTGAGCCGCTTGCTCGTTTGTCATTCTACTCCATTAAAAAAAAAACCTACAATTTATGTGTGGTTCTGAAAAGTTATTGAATGATTGTTGTGTGCATTTTCAGGTGGAGTTTGTGGAGCAACTGCTAGCCCGGATGTGTCACTATCAACATGGTCATATAAACGCTTACCTCAAACCAATGCTGCAGAGGGACTTCATCACTATGCTGCCGAGTGAGTTCTTCGTTGTTTAGTAGTTAAGTTTTATTATGTGGGAAAACTACACTCCATTACTCATTTACAAACAATATAGGCAACTACAATAGGCTTAAGAGCAAATACAAGTTTTCATATATAGAATAAAAAACATAAAGATGGAAGACATTTCTGATGCAACAAAAAGGAAATAACTTAATAGCAATTATGTAAACTATTTACTTCAACCACTGGGACCACTCTATTGCAACACACTGTGATAATCTGTTTGTAACTCTATCAAAGAATTGGAAAAACTATTTTTTTACCTTCATGAAGATAACCAATTATTTTTTTTTTTTTTATTTGTTAGTTGTCCTCCTCACCTCGCAGAAAATCGGCGTAATGTGGAAGTGTTTCTACTTCCCCGTTTCGTCCGGTGAGTCAGTGACCGATCCCCCCTCTTAACTTCCTCCGCTCCCTTTTCCTCCACCACCTTCCTTTCCTCTCCTCTTCCCCTCTCTCACTTCTCCCACTCACTCTTCAAAAATTCCTCCCTTTAAAAGTTGCTTATGGTAGTTTATCATTTATGCCAAAAATCATGTACAACAGTGTGAAGAAATCTCTGTCAAAAGAAAGGAGATTTATACATATATTTTTTTATGTTTTGTCAGTGCAAACCTATGGTTAAAGTGATTCATTTATCTGACTTAAATTTTAATTTAGACAAAATGTTGTAATAGAAATGTGACCGCCTATAGACAGTTAATCGAAAAAAAGTCAATAATCAAATGATGGGGTTGTGGAATTGAATATGTTGCTGTCCATTCCAGAGAAGGGCCTGGACCACGTGGCGGAGAACATACTTTCGTACTTGGACGCGAACTCGCTGTGCGCCGCCGAGCTGGTCTGCCGCGAGTGGCAGCGCGTGATATCCGAGGGTATGCTGTGGAAGAAGCTGGTCGAGAGGAAGGTGCGGACGGACTCGCTGTGGCGGGGGTTGGCTGAGAGGAGAGGCTGGTACGTCTTTTCCATAAGGTTTTTTGTGGCAGCGGGGGCGAACGGACCACTTTATGGGATAAAGTGAAGTGAGATAAGGTGAAAAAATCCTTCATTAGTAGGGCCTAGTATAATATCTTACAGCTTGGCGCAAATTTTAATAATGCAGTTGCTCAAAGCTAATCACATACAGGATTTTCTGGTAGTTAAAAATGCGTCGAACTTAATTGATTGACTCGTATGTGGGATAGCTATTAGACTGTATTAAGGCTTGACATACTGTAACGGTATTTTAAAAGAGCAACTGTTAAGTTTCTGCCGGCTCTTCTCAGCAGAACTGCATTCCGAGCCGGTGGTAGCCTCCTTGCGAACTGAGATGTAAAAAAGAAGTTTAAAAAGGGCCTGTAAGGCCTATTTGATTAAATATTTTGATTTGATTGGTATTTCAAAAGATGGAACTGTTGAGTTCCTCGCCGGCTCTTCTCAGCAGAAGTGCATTCCGAGCCGGTGGTAGCATCCTCACAAACTGAGATGTAAAAATGACGATTCAAAAGTGCTCGTAAAGGCCTATTTGATTAAATATTTTGATTTGAGACCTCGGGTTGGCAACCTTTTCTTATATACGGGCCGCAAATACTATGAGGATATTGGCGCGGGCCACATTTCGTCTAATTAACGCAGATCCCTACTCTTACACAAATCGTGACTTTACTTTTACCCTTTGCTAAAATATATTAGAGTACACTGTATAAAAGCCTCATTTTCTTCAACAGCCAATTTTATTATTTCCTTTGCGGGGCGGGGAGGGGGGTTAGTTAAGGGGTTCCCTGTCATCTGGAAACTTAAAGGGGTTTGTTGAGCCAAAAGTTTGAGAAACCCTGCTCAAATGCATTGCGGGAGACTGGTGTCTAAACTAAGCAAAAGGCTTGTATTTCAGCACACCAGGCCTTTACCCATTAGGTAGTGATGTAAATTTTTCAAATAATTGTTTAACAAAGTCTTGTCTCCCCTCAGGATACTCTATCTGTTCAAGCCGAAGCCAGGCTGCCAGCATCCGTCTCACTCCTTCTACAGGCAGCTGTACCCCAAGATCATACAGGACATACAATCGATCGAGGACAATTGGAGGATGGGGAGACACAATTTGCAGGTAAGCGGGCCAATTATTAAACAACCAATCGGTTTCTTCTAAAAGCTAGAGTGCGAAAAGGCAAGTTATATACATGTCCATCACGACAAAAGGCTATTAAGCATTTTGAGCAATGCAAATAGATCAAAATTCCACATGGCTTGATGATGCATTTATCGGTGGCAGAGTTACGCAGCAGCTTCCACCATGACCTCACAGAGAATAGGCGTCCGGTAAGTGAGGTGGTCGATGGCCCACTCCCTCTCTCCGAAGAAGGATAGAAATGAGGTGGAGTGGGAATAAAGGATGGCAATGCATTTGTGTGTGTGAACCGCTAACTCGATTGTCGCTTAGTCTATAAAAAATGCTGCTCTATGGCTATGACTTTTTTTTAATATAGTGACTAGACACGCTACTTGTATGTATGATGGTTAAGTGACAGGCCTGTCTATAACAACACGAGTTGTTAACTCTATGGTAATTGGTTTATAGCTCAGAGGTGCCATGGTATATATGGCCCGGTAATTACTTGGCTAGCGTCATCGCACGTTTTGATGACCTATATAAGGGCTATTGATGACCCGTTTGACGCAGTTGCTAAATCATTAGCTTCCACGTCGCAGGTGGTGAGTTCGATTCTTAACCGGGGTAAATGTTTGTATAAACTACAGATAATTGTTCCCGATCTGGGTGTTCGTTCGCGTGAAATTTATGTATGTAAACCAGCCCTTATAAGAAGATATTTCGAGAGTTCACTGCGAAAACCTGCCTGCCGTGTGCATTTTTTTTTTCTAAAAACACAAAAACTGTTTACTTCCTTGTGCTTTATATACTGGTAAAACCGAATAGAAAGTTATCCCATGGTAAAAACAGATAATGAAACCAATTGGCTAATACTTGATCGGGAAATGTATGTATTGCTACTATGCAAAAGACATTATTATCGAGTTTTCTATGATAGTTAGCTCCAAGAAAGCTATAAGGAAGCAAATATATAATCTTCATAATAGGTACTAAGGGGGCGTTCAAGTATTACGTAACGCAATTTGGGGGGGAGGGGGGGTCTCGTAAAACGTTACGCGATGCGTTACAGGGGCGGGAGGGGGTCTTCCTGACAACATGTTACGTAACATTGTTATTTTTTTTAAATAAAAAATTAGGGAATTAAAACTCCCAAATTGGCAACCCTTTTCATTTAAGTTTTACGGGGAATCCCTCGATTGTATAGTTTGGTCATTCTGTTGTTGCTGTTCTTGGCCTATAAAGGCTCAGGCATAACTTTTTGCGACTTTAGGGTAAAAATCGTAACTTGAGTGTTACGTTTAGAGAGGGGGAGGGGGGTACAGAAAAACGTTACGGTGCGTTACAAGGGGAGGAGGGGGGGTCAAAAATCTTCAAAAATTGCGTTACGTAATACTTGAACGCTCCCTAAGATCACTTTTAATTACAAATTCTCTAATGCTTTATATACCATTAGCACACCTTCTTCATTAAGAGTAGTGGTTGACAAAATTCAATTGTTAGTGATCCGCCAAAACTTAAATTCTTATATTGATAGTCCGATTTACTCAGTTATTAAGCTAACTTCGGAACTACGGGTTACTCTCGAAATGAGCAAATACATGAATAGATGACTGTTTCGGATTTTCTGACAAAAATCTCTTACGGTTACTAAATATATATGTAAGATGTTAACAAAATCAAATAAGAATATGATATGCGACTGTACTGCTCTATGAGATGCAGCCGTGTCACCGAACTGTAATAAAGGATACAGGTTGCCAACTTTCGTTGATGTAATGAAATAAAATATTTTTGGTTTGAATGGGTGTCTATATGACTGATTACTTAGATATTTTCCTTGTGCACCATGCAGTATGATGCAGAGATATGGCTTTATATTATAAAAGATTTCATAAATGATGATAAGTGTCAATACCCTTTTGCAAAGTCTGCCTATGATGGTACTACTGCATTGGAAAGTCTTATGCCGCCAAGTTGTATTGTGCACTCCTATTTGAAGTGCAATGTTGCCAGACTATTTACAAGGCATTAAAAGGACCGTCTTATATCTGAAGGTAATGAGCGTAGTGCAGATCTGAGCAGAATTGAATATGTATGGTTTACAATACTGTAAGATTATAATCAAACTTGCCATTTAGCACCAGAGGCACGACTTGCACGTCTATTCACTTTAATTCCTAAAAAACAAACTAGTGTATAATAATATAAGAGCTGGAGCTATGGTACTTTTAATTCAATACACTCATGCAACTTGAGTTTTAACACCGGTGAACAAATTAACAATTTAATTGAACTTTATATGGCGAAAAAAATATCATGTTTGAGGGTGCAAAATTATATAACGCATTGCCAATTACTTTAAAATTACAGAAAAAATTTTGTACATTTAAAAAACAATTAAGATGTCACATTTTAGAAGGCTCCTATGAAACAAATTTAAATAAAAATGTAAAATAATTTTATTACTAAAATTCTCGTGTGTAGATGCCCTTATGTGCAATCTCAGTAGTTTGGAACAAGACAAGTAATGCTTGTGTGTGACTGTCTACGTATTACTATTATTTTTCTCGATCTATCTACATTGTTATTGTTTTTGTCATGTTACGACCGACACGATGTAATATTTTTGTTATTGTACAATTTGTGAATTTCTCGTAAGCGATTTGTAATCTTAAGAGAAATTTAATAAAAGATCTTAAACCATAATTGTTGCCGGACCAATTAATTGTTGAATTGTTTCAATTTGTAATTAAAAGTTTTAAGTGCTAATTTACCACGTGCTCAACGGTGAAGGAGAACATTGAGAGGAAAACTGGATATTTAAACGATACAAAATGGAAACGATAACAAAAGAAATATTTCTTAGATATGTGAAGTCCTCCAATTCGCAAAGAGCCTAGTAGCGATCAATTTCCTAATACCCTCTGTATAGAGCAGGCCTGTGCTCAGTAGTGGAACATTATAGGCTATTACTTATTTTTACAAATATAAATTTTCATATTTTCATAATTTCCAAGGCGATCATTCGCGCAGTCATCGGGCACGGTATCGATCCGGAAGACCAGAAACACACGTGGATGGAAGATGCAGATGCGGTAAGTTATCTATGCTTTTAAACTTTAGACTTCGAGATTATTACTCAAAGTCTAAAGTTTTCAATTTTTAGGAATATTAAATGCATAATAAACGAGAAAATTGTCTATGAGCTGTGTACATAAAAAAAATGTCACTTGAGTAATTATAGATACAGTATTAAATAACTTAAAAGTAATAACACAAATGGTAACTCTTAGAATTGTTATCGGTACTAATATTTCTTTAAAAGCTTACCTAATTACGATGGTAATTAGAAGAAATAAATAGACCTATATGATTAATTGTGAAAAAGAAAACTAATATTATTAATTTATAAATGCAAAAGTATCTAATTTTGTACTGATGTTTCGCTCCACATCCCCGGATTAATAGGACTTATTTTTGTTTTATATTTTCATTGAATTTTTATTGATAGGGCTCTTTTGCTTTGCATAGGTGTTACCACTGCATTTACAGTATATTTACTGTCAGAGGCCTCTCTAATCCGTGTGCAATCTTAACCCCAGCGCCCTCTACTAGGCGCGTGGTCAAAATGAATTAATCAAAATATACTGAAAGTGACACGGCCGGCGCCCCCTAACACAGCTGCGCTATTTATGACGTGGAAAGGACAAACTCAGAAATAAAATTAGGAATAAAAATGACGGTAAATAAAATGAAAGACCTTATGTGAAATAAAGATACGCGCGAAACCTTCATAGATTACGCTAAAAACTTATTCAAGAAAGTTATAACAAATAACAAAGATAAAGAATGTACCTAAACGTACGCACTAGAAATCTTAAAAAAATAAAGTAGAAGCTGTTCTTTGAGTTTATTAAATAAGATAATTATAGATAGAATAAAATGTAAAATAGATATAAGGTAGCATGTAAGAAAGTAGCAAAGTAAATAAATAATGTAAGTAATGTCATTTGGTATTGCCAGTCAACCCGGGGCGTGGAGAAAAATTGTGGCAGGTGCAATAGAAGTTATAGTTATATAATAATAAATATATAATAGACTAATTAATATACAATACAAACATATATATAAATATAAACACACACTATACAAATATTAGTAACATTCAGACAAAACCTTTCATACTTATTCTAATTTCGTTCAGGATGTTGTCAAAAGATGATTCCGTACCAAATGTTTAAATGCAGCTCTCTTAGGAGCCCTACGTATGTTTCAGTTCAGGCAAGGCGTTCCCAAGTAGTGTAGCCTTAACAGTTAAAGAGTTATCGTAAAAACTAGAAACGTGTTGAGGGATTCCAATCTTAAGGTTAGATGACGAACGGAGATCTCTTTCGTTGTTTAAAGAAAGATATTGAAATTTTATTAATATATTTTCTCACCGAGAAATTGGGCGAGGACACGCATACGCCCCCTCCAGCGATTGTTGGAAGCGTCTTCTTCGGTCACGCTATATGTTGAGTTCCAAGTAGCTTCAGCCACGTGACTGTTCGGAACCCTTATTATCAATTCATCCTCTGCAAGTAATCCTTCACCTGTAAAACGTAACAATTGTTATAATTTAGTTCAACCAGTGACTCCCAAAGTGGTCCTTAACGTCCGTTTTAACTGGGACAGTAACGTAACGACGTCAATTAAGAAACGAGAGGAAAAAATCTGTTGCACTGACCGCAGTGAAGTATTTGATTTTCCCATCTTAATGGTTGACGTCGCATTAGTAAGTTATCCAATGTTGCAAATTTTCACGGCCATCGGTGATTGTTTACCATCAGGTGTGCCGCTAAATGCATACCCATGATTCGCAAAGTGGTCCATGTAGACCACTTTGGGTATCATGGCTCTAGATTAATTCAATAATTGTAAAGCAAAAGCTATATAACATGTTGCCAAACTTCATAAAAGAATATAAATCTCTTCGGAGGTACAAAAGTGAGCTTAAAAAATATTTACAATCAAAACCTATGTAGTAATTAAATATATTCAGTGTGGCCCAGAGGCAAATGTTATGTTATAATTACCAATGAACATGAGAAATAAATTTCTTTTACCCCATATATCCCTTATGATTTCTTGAAATGCAGGTTTATATCCACAGCTCCTTCGTGAAAACTTCACGCAGTGATTTAAATCTGTATTGAACGGGTACTTTATATTAAAAGCAATCGACCAGACGCTGATTTACAATACCACCCATTAACCCATCCGGCAATATATATATATATATATTAATCTAATGCGTGCATATTCGCGCGCCCTTCAAAGGCATGATAACTTGATCATTTGAACGTTATAAAAGTAAATATATGTCATGTTATATCATATCAGAATATATTTCTTTCTCATTTTCCCGGTTCCTAAGACGCTGCCCCTATTGTAAGATAGAAATGTCTTGTGTTATAAGGGCGTTTTACATACATAAATTTTACGCGGACAAACGCCCAGATCCGAAACAAATCTTTGTAGTTCGTACAAATATTCTCCCCGGGTGGGAATTGAACCGACGACCTGCGACGCCGAAGCCAATAGCTGCGCCAAACCGTCATCTGTTTTATTCAAATAGGCCTTTACAAGAACTTATGAATCGTCATTTTCACATCTCAGTTCGTGATTTTAAGAAATATCCTAACCAACCGTTGGTATTCACAGACAGTTCGTTGTTATTGCAATCCTCGGCATGGGCGTCGGTAAATATTCCGATGTGTGCAGTACAGTTATATTAATAAGCAATCTGGCCGGGGGCTGGGCGCTTGTCGGCGATCAATTAAGCGATACTGTCGGGTAATTAAGCCGGTCGCCGCCAGTTGGGGCGGAGTCACCATGCGGCGTGCTTCTGGTCGGACTGTACGCGACTGTACATCATTGCGAGATCATTGTATATATTGGAAGCGACAACATAATACGACGAGGAAACATTTCTAAGTGGTAATAGTCTGCAGTGTTGTGGGTTATGGTGTCACTGGTTTATCAGTTATTCTACCGCCGAGAAGTAATGTGTAGACACTTCTGCGTTCTGGTTTGAAGGGCAAAGTTGCAAGCCGAATTACTGGGCAAATTAACTGCCTTTGTGGCCTACGGTTCAGGGCATTTAAAAAGTCGGTCCCGAATTCTTATCGACGCCATCTAGCGGTGGCTTGGAGAAGTCGTTATTAAGAGGTTGGTTAATGTCACCGCCTCTGCGCCTGATCTCTCTCCGGTCGTATCTGTCCCATTGAGCTATGAGAGTAAAGAAGAGTGAGTACACCTGTGTCTGCGCAAAGGCTTGTGCACTATAATATATCCTGCGCACTTGGCTGATATCTTGTAGATCGGCCGCCGTGGCCAGAATCGCTCGGGAGGACATTATTATTATTACTGGACAAAGAGATCCCTAAAACTCTGAGTAATTTGGGCAGTGTAAGGCAAAACAGGTTGGTGGCGCGGAGTTTTTGGGCAGATGTTTTGTTTACCACCACGTGCGTGACTTACTCTAACAGGTTTATCGAGTCAAAATCCTCTCCTCCTCCTCCTTTACCTATATATACTAGAACTTTCTCAAAATCAAGTAGTCCGGTTTGTTAAATGTGCATGGTGCACCTAGCTATTGACTACCGGGTTAATGAAGTGCCCTCAAGTACCAGATAGACGGGCACTGATTGTTTTATAGACTAGTCCTATTCATTATATTGTTTTAATTGTAAGTGGATCGTGTGAAGGTCGGTGGCTACAACGCCTCCTGTTGATCCCATACTGTTCCTATAAATATTCATGATACTTGAAGGTTCTCTAATTACAAAAGTTGCTTGATTTCGCTGAAAAATTACAAACGTTTGGAGAATTAGATGAAGGTTTTGTTCGTTGCAAGTATCCATTATCGTCTATATAGGAAGCATTCGATATAGAAATAGTTGGTAATAAGGCGTCGTTTCACAGAAAACGTCTTTGCTGTAAGAAGAGAAGGCATCAAGTTAAATTGAAATATTAATATCAATACATTATATCAAAATGCCGATCTGCTGTTTGTTTGTTTGTTTTTAGGTTATAAAGTAAAAGAAATGAATAACTCATGCACTTGATAACAAACACCACCTGGATATATAAGTTATGCCCAGTAAATATGCTACAATATTTATATCTATATTTATATTAATTATTAATATCGCTTCGAACTGAAAGCAGTAGTCATAACGTACTTTCTTACGTACGCCCGTGAACATTCGTAACATCATTTGCAAATACTACTTACTTTTAAAATACTCTCTCTACTCCTTTAAAATTTTTTTTTGGAGAGGGGAAGGGAGGAAGAAGGGATGCGGCACCGGCCACCTCACTCACCGGACGAAACGCGGAAGCTAAAATAGTTTACCTCACCCCGATTTTCTGTGAAGTCGTACTTAGTCGGTACTTATCCGGTTTGAGCCGATCCATTCAGCACCAACGTGCGACGTGGCTCGGCTACTGTCAACTCACTATTGCTTGGTGGTAGAATAACAGGCAATGCAACTATAAAATATTACCCCCAGGGCGCAGTGGGATTAGACCTACTTTTTTTATTACTAATATTAGGAGGCAAATAGGCGAACAGTTCTCGTGGTATCCAAAAAGACTTGAAAATGGGCGTGAATATAACACTCCAGATAATATTATATTTCAACGGGCTTAGTAATAAATAAATTGTAATATTATAATATTGTAATATTATATTACAATAAAATAATAATGATAATATTCAAAGCTCTAAAAACAAAAGCGCGACTCCTCATCACAAGAAACAAATATTGTACTTGTTACTTTATATATAATATGCACGAGACGTATAAAAACCGCTTTAATTATTTTCATGTTAGAAGAAGAGTTTTTATCAAAACCATATTTTGAATAGTTTGTTGAATCTAAAATCGAAATAGCTGTCAGGGAGACCGGAATTCATTGCGTTGGATTTTTGAACTCAAATTTTGCACTTAGCATAAAACGCAAGTTCTTGTGTTATTACACATCGGGATAGATTCAAACCATTTATGAAACAAGTTTGTTTATAATTGTAGCGTTATTTGAATATTCGGGCTAGGTCGGGGTGGTATTCGGGCTTCGTGGAGAGGTATGCAAAAGGACTAAGAGTTCGAAGGAACCTACCACTCTCTGTCTACAAAAAATTCATAGTTGCAGAACTCTACACTTATGTTTGAGAAGAACTGTAGACTACACTGTATGTTCAAGAACGATGAAGCATATAATTAAGAAATATCGCGCCATACGTAAACATAGTTCGTTCGCTTATAGTTTGTGTGCTCGAAAGAGTTGCTTGTTTGTCGAGGGTTTTCAAAGCAATAATGAGCAGACATTTAGTAGAAAATAAATTTAGATTTTTTTTTATGTAGTAGGCTGACAAACGAGCAAGCGGTTCACCTGATGGTAAGCGAATACCGCGACATTTGCAACATTACTGAACTTGCAAATGCGTTGCCAGTCTTTATGGGGGTCGTGGTACTAATCCGGTTCGAGCCGGCCCATTCAGCAGCGGGAACAGCTGCGTGGCTCTACCACCGTAGAA
>DWHO01000157.1:0-25169 GCA_018247575.1 Eurytides lysithous rurik | reverse complement strand
TTCTTTAATATTGCAAATGTCCATGGGCGGCGGTGATCGCTTACCATCAGGTGAGCCGCTTGGTCGTTCGTCAGCCTAATACAAAAAAAAACTCCTCCTACTCCTCCTTCCTGCTTATGTTGGTCCTTCTTCATTGCTAGTTATATTAACTCCAATCAGTGGCGTGAATCTTCGTCATCAGGAAATCTCTAAGCGACAAGTGCAGTGCATCACCCAGCAGTAGTAGTAGCGGCACTGTCTCATTATCGTCAGATAGATCTGCTTACTATAAAACGTACGACTTCTCGTTTGTCACTTGATTCTTTAAAAAAAAAACAATCAATTTAAAAAAAAAATCTGTGTCATTTTATCTATTGTTTCCCTGACCAAATAGTCTCCGCTCAGAGTCTTATTTTGTAATTATCGATTTTAAGTGCCGATTGACTACGCGCACTGAGAGGAAATATATCGACGCTGGAAAGCAAAACCAACCAACCACCAACTAGTAACCAACAAAACCAAAATTTTTTACCAGACATACACCAATCGACTTGGTTTAATTTACTGATTTGAACAATGTAATTTAAAAAAATGACTTCATGTGTCATTTTTTTTTGCTTTCCAGCGTCAATATGTATATTTAGGAAACGATAAAAGTTATTCTTATATTTTCCGGAGAGAGCGAGAGAGGCCTGTCTCAGTGGCCGTACTACATGTAGTCTATTACTTACTGAATTAGTACATGTCAGATTCATGTTCTTGATTTTACTTTATCATAGATCATACGGATTTACTTCCAACAACCATCCAAAAGATCAGATCAGCATAAACTTTCATTTTAAAATATTAGCTATGATTTAGTTTTACATGTCCATGTAACGCAATTAGCTACAAAAAAATGTTTATCTATGAAAAATTTCGAAACTGATACACATCACAAAAATACTGTAAAACAATCAGTAGGTACATGGCTATTTATAAACCAACCATATATCAAAAAATCAAAAGAATTTTAATCTTACAGCAAAACATTTTCTCGTGAAAATGCAAAAAAGATATAAATGTATTTTTGTATTTTATTTCAATATCAGCGTTAGTTGTAATTCATTTTTCAAATAAACCTGACCCATTAAACCATTTGGGCCACATTGTCCGTTGTCATATTTTACTTCGACAAAAAAATGTAAAAGCTATAAAAGCTTTGTACAATTATTGGCACACGGGACGGCGTGAACTTCACAGCAAAATGCATCGGCGTATTCAAATGGATCCCCTTTGCTGGAATATTTCATAAGTTATTGTTCCAACGTAACCTTACGAGTATATTCAACGTAGAATGCAGAATATTGTGTAAAATTTGAATCGAAAAATCTGCATAACAAACTATTATTTCTACATGACTGAACAAAAATCTGTCATTGAGAAAAAAAAAATGCAATTGATAGAAAAGAATAAAAAAATACAATTTTCAATGTGATGAAAATGATGCCTTTAATCTTATTAATTAATTTTATAAAACCTAGTAATTCCTTGTGTTTACACGATTACTTTACGTTACGTACGTTATAATTTGATGACCGTTTGGCGCAGAGACTAAGCTATTGGCTTCGGCGTCGCAGGTCGTGGGTTCGATTCCCACCCGGAGCGAATATTTGTACGAATTACAAATATTTGTTTCGGATCTAGGCGTTTGTCCGCGTAAGATTTATGTACGTAAAACACCCTTATGACACAAGGCTTTACTGTCTTACAAAAGGGGCAGAGTTTTTTTTAGAAAAATTATAATTTCGTTCCGTCATGACGTTTTCCGGTAGTTACCTGAGTTAACTATTGACATCAAAACTTTATTTTTAATAGCTTTTTTGTCAATGTGTCCATAAAAAATTAAGACGTTTAACATCTTAGTCTGTCCCGCGTCAATAAACGCTGTAAAGTATTTGAAACGTCTAAAAAAACTAAAATAAATCGCTATACAATCCATGAATTTGTTTCATTTACACAAAAAAAACCTGTATCTATAATTACTTGCACACTGTACTTGTGTCTCCATTCGCAATCTCTGCTGTTAATGGCATCCTTTTATTCTACAAAGAAGTGTAATAAAATAAACCAAAGTGAATTTTAAACGTCTGCGCAGCAGCGGTCTGGCGGCGATTTGCTTTAACTCCTGCCGTTATCTAATTCTTTGCTATTTATGTGACATTTGCGCTGCTCGCCCGAGGCGTTCGTTACACAGGGTTTTCGAATCGCAAACGTCCGCTCTTACGCTACGTTCGCTGCTACGAGAGGTTGACTGCGTAGAACCTTAGATAAGAAAACAATATTTATGTATAAATTTATCTATGTGGCCATAATTAAAAAAATATATATATATCTTTAAATTTTGTTAATAAATTCTTAATTGGAACACAATATTATAAAAAAAAGATTACCCAAATATAACATATCATCATATAATATTTTGGATTTTAGTTTAAAATGTTGTTAAGGTGGTGGGTTTTTATACTTTAAGTCAATAGTAAAACTAGATGTATGACAACCCTGAATGTACTTGACATCTACAAAGAGCTCTTAAAACGTTTTAAACTGAATGCTTTTTAACGTTCCCTCTGCGTTTCCTTTATAAAATGTAATAATAAATATTACCCGTGAATCTCTTTCGGGGTTATTAATATAAATATTATTGTAAAAACCGTTATGATTGATTTTGTTTAAATGCACGTATTGATATATATTATATTACTGAGCCTATAAAATGATGTCTTTAGGATCTTTATTTTTTTATTTAAATTTGATAACATGTAACAAACATACATTTTGCAAAGAAAATCATATTACTTTTATATCTAGTCGAATACTTAAACAATGATCACTTGTTTTGTTTTTACAATACCTTGGTCAAATATTAATAAATCAAAACTTATACAACACTAATAAAGCATTGATGAATATGTTATTAAAAAGGTGATTTTTTTTAACAAAAAAAAACATTGCTTATTTTTGGACACCGACTTGAATTACGAAAGAATATTTTAATAAATAGAATTTAGTTCTATACTAGTACTATTGTTCGCACTATTGTGTAGATACAAAATAGTGTCCTCACAGAGTCTTAATCGTCTGTACAGGTCGCGTTTCCACGGAGCGAGCCGGCACAAAGGACACAACTTCAAAGAGAGACGCGCGGATCAAAGGGGCCGCTTTCAGATAACACCGGCCGGATAAAACCTTCAGTGGCGGGTGAGCGTTTGATATCCGATTGTCGGTTAAAGGTCTTAAAGGTCGCACCTCAAAAATACCAGATGAAAAGGTGTCGGAAATCGCCTTTACAAATTGGCGTAAAAGTGTTAGTTGCTCTTTGTTACTTATCCGTTTTGTTAGTTCATAAAAGAATACATTTAGGTCAAATGAAGCGATAGCCCCGTAACAATACGCAGCCTCTAAATATAATTCCTTGCTACATTTTTTTTCAGGTCGCGATCAATCTTGCTTGACGGTCCTATTGTATTTAGTATTTTTTGTATTATCTTTTTATACTATAAATCATCGTTTGATGTTTTTCGAAACATATTTTTGTTTAAATTTCTAAATTATCAGATACCTAATCTAATGATGCAACATAAAATAATTACCTCGCTTACTGGATTGATAGAATTTCTGAAATATTCATAACTAAAATATTAGAAACACAGTAATTGACACAGCATCTTTTATTTTTTTCCGTCATTTCATAAACTCATAGATATTGTACGTCGGAACTAAAACAACAACAATTCGTAGCAACGTAGCAAATCTCGCTTAAAACCGTAGCAATAGAGGTGGACTCAACGCTTAATCTCGACAATCATGCGTCTGTTTTGTTTCACAGTTAAATCCGAACGATGCGCACTGTCCAAGGGTATCCGGACGTGTCCCGGAGACCGGATTACCCGGCTATGTCCGGATGTGCCGACGGGCACGTTCGTGCCGACGCACTCCGGCAAGCGATTAGTCCCACTGCCCTTCTTGCCGGCAGTTCGACCCGGGTAATGCCCGGATAAACGTCGGAAACAGATGAGTAGAAGCAAATACTGTTTGCCGCATCAATACGTTTAGATACGCTTTCCAAACCATTCTGGTATCGTTTTTAAACGCCAGTTTATTTTCGTTTTAATTGTAACATTATTTAGATGTATTTTTTATATTCAACGATTTATAATACACAATAATAAAATAAAGTTATTTTACGGATTATATCCAAAAAAATTGTTAAACGCTTTAGACTTGAACTGTTAGTTTTGTTACATCGTTTATACTGTTACACTGTTTTAAGTACGAAAACAGTAAACCAGACTGTAAAGCCTTCGAAAACTCAGGCATTTTCAAATTAAACACGATATAATCTATAAAATAATTCTATTTTTATAATACTATCGATATTGTATGGCGCAATTGAAGAAAGAAGCACCTTCAGATGTTCGCAGCGGTCTGAAGTCGCTTTCCTATATAAGAAGATTTTCTATACTTGAAGGTCACGTGTATTCTTGGGGAATTAACACACATTACGAGATGTTATTGCTTGAGAATACACGTAGCTAACAAGGAGAAATTCATCAGTTGTAAAACATGAAGCACGGAAGAAAGAATATCATGAAGATGTTGCGAAGAGTAATTTTCTGATTTACTTTCAATATAATGCACACAATCGCATTTTAAGTCTAGTCTTACTTATTTACTGCTTTTGAACGACTTTCAGAGGATGTGTCTTTATCTCGAATTTGATATGGCAAATTTTATGTCCGAGTGAACAAGACAAAACGTCAACGAAGTGTTTTTTATTTTATCTTAATTAAAGTATTTGTGACTTCTGGTCAAACATTCTTCATGTGAACAAAGTATGCCAAATATCACTTTTCTCGCACTATGAGTTGAAAAAGAGGCATAAGATTTCTGTAACAAAATATTATACAGATAAGAACTTTAGATTATTCAATTTATAACGTACGGTCAAACGCGGAGGTTATTTACCGCTTTTTCAAAACAAGCATATATAAGGTCAGTAAAATCAAAAGCAGCTAAGAGTACCTCAGAGTCCCAAAAGCCCAAAAGCCCGGCATGCCCTACTAAGGAGTAAAATTTATAAATCATAATTCCCGCAACGCTCAAATTTAAAAATAATTTATTCGGGAATTATGTGCTAATTAAGATTTATAAATTTTACTCCTTAGTAGGGTAAGCCGGACTTTTGGGCTTGTATGGTAGTACCGCCACTGCCTCATAGTAGTCAAATCGGTTAACTATGATGTCATTTACTCTCAAAATACAGAGTTTATTATCTTATGATTTCACTATAATATTCTCAATCTTATAATATGATGAAAATAAATTCTTATGATAATCTGTTCTAAAATACAGAATATCGTTGGTACCTTAACAAAAATGTCAGTTTTTGTATCTAGCTATCTAAATGTTTGACAGATTTGGATTTAGCTATTTTTATTTGTATACGCCTCATATATTATAATAATCTTTAAGATTTACTCAACCCACTCCTTTTACAATTGAAAATAGACTGTTTATGAAATTTAATTTACATAAAAACAAGTTAATGTTTAAAAAACATTTGTATAAACGAATATGTAATATTGAGGCGTACAAAATATACTATTTATAACAAAAATTTCATCTTATTTTTGTCCCATGCAATGATTGGATAATAATATAATTTGTTTGATTTCAGACGGAGCCAAAAGAAGACGTCACGAAACTCATCAAGTTTTTTATATCTTACACATAATTATTGTTTGTGATGACTTTGAGTACAATAAAATATGCATCACGATTTTTTGAATTTCCTTTACTATCCCCTATCTAAGCAACAGCCCATAACGATCTTATAATTAAATAGAACAAAAATATATTATGAAAGTAAAATTCGTTTGTAAAATATTAAAAAAAAAATGATTACGTAGTGCTGGTCGTGTAAAAATAGTTTCTTATTACTTTTCCACGAGCGACTACTGACCTCTAATGAAAAGTTGCAATGACAAAATAATTTTTATCATGACATGATCAGATTCATCTAGTGACGCTTATTTTTTATCAACAGAACTATTTTGAATTACCTTATTTCGCATATTTATACATCGAACAAATAAATATATGTTAATAGATTTGTTAGTGAACAAAGAAATATCGCGATAGAGATTTATATATAGATTTAATAATCTTAAAGATGTAATGCTAAAGTTTAAATTATTAAAGGAGTATAACATTTTACGCGGTTCATAATTCTTTTATTTTCATTATTATCATGCTAAAAATTCATATAAGGAAGTTCCATTTATGATTTTGTGTTTCTAGGATTTAAAAGTACACAAGTTATGCATAAATATTATATCTGTTATTGTGGAATACAGTAACAAATAAAAGGAAATAAATAAATAAATATATTATACGATAGAGAGATATATGATGACACAGTGGGTCAATAGCGTCTTTGCATTTGCACTGGAGTTATTTTCACTCCACTTTTACATTGGTAAGATCCGGAAATCCGACATGTTTTTAGGTCCGTAAAACCTATGCAACTTCTCGTACAGCCAATATTAATTGACATAACCGTTATCTATTCGATTAGACAACCTGTTCGAGAGAATTTTTTCTATACTGTAAACTATAGCAGCGCATAAGTTGGTTATAGCTATATTCAACTGTTGAATAAGACTTTCCAAGACGCTTCGTTCGAGCAAATATAATTAAGAAACACTAAAAGTTAAGTTTAACAAGTCCCATAGGTGAGGAAATACTGCTGGCGACAGCTTATTCCAAAGGTTCGCTGTGTATAGTTAGCAATCCACGGCATTATACCGCACCCGCTTAAGTTAAAAAAAACCTGATGTTATATATATTTTTTTTAATTACGGTACAATTACCTTTTTTGCCTGGAGGGGGGAGGGGGGGAGAAAATACATGAGCACCACAGGAGGAGGACTTCTTTGAGGAGTGAGCCTCGAAGATAAAGTCTCAAGTACATAATTCTGATAATGAGTGTGAACGCTTAAATAAAAGAGGAAATTGGGAATAGGAATTCACAAGAGGAAAATGAAACATTAGGTTGTAGTTTCTATTTTGTATTGTGTACGACGATAAAGGCAATGAGGATATTATAGAACACTCATATATACTATTAGAACAACTCTAATTATAGGATTCAAATGATACACAGATTTAAACGAAATATTTAATGCAATGAACTAAGGAGCTGTACGATAACAGTATCCGACTTCCAGCGTTTCCCACTAAGCATATTGAAAGTAACAAAGTACAAACACGATAAGATCCTAATAAATATAATATACTTCACCTAAATATTTACATATGCTGTAATGGCAGCGACGTCTTAATCACTACAACCACCATTTGAAAGGTCAGTTAGGTTTACGATAACGTAACTAAACAGTGCCTGCGTTAGACACGATAGTTAATACGTTTAAAACTGACACAAGGAACTCCAACGTCACAATAGATCTAACACATCGGCAGCCTAGAAACTGCAATAGTATCCTGTTCCTGCTATACACGAATATAACAGCATTATAAAATCGATGACTAAAGACGACGAATTCAAAATTCAATAATACGTCGATTCTAAATTCTTTGAAGGGCACAAATCGTGAAAATTGCCTTCACATCGACGGAAAAGTGATTAGAATTTTAAAATTTCAAACGATAAGAATATCTTAAGACGAAACACTCACCGCCATAACTAGGCTTTATCATTTTTTTTAATAAGTACCGTCTAAACTTTCGTAGATATATTGCTTATTATCCGCCGAACACCTTTCAATCGTATAGTTATCTAAGCTAAAACGTACACAAATGTTATCTGAATACCGATTCGTATTCAAAGCAGTTTATATATAGTATGAGTGAATACTAATCTAGATAGTCGGCCTCGGGGGAGGCCCTGGGCGCGAGTCTCGTCACAGTCGTTCCAGCGGACGGTGGCGGCTCGACTTCGGACAGGACCGCGTTTTGATCGCGTCGACGGTCCAAAGTGGAGCTATCGACTTTCTCCACCCCGACCCTGACTTTCTCGTCGTTGGCCGCGCTTGAAATCGGCAATTTGGCAGCCTCCGTTTCCCCGCTAGCCGAGTTGTCACTTCTGGCGACTTTGATGTCGCTGTCCGATTGCTTTCGGTTGATCTCCTCGATTTTGATACCACTTTCGACCGGCATGCTGACGGGATTCTTGTCAGGGCTCCTTGTAATGTCATCCTGGGTCGAAGTCTCCGACGATCGATCGGAGTTTTCGGTGCTTGTATTTGTGCCTGTGGCCGTGGTCTCGGGTGAAGTCGCTCTAGAGGAGACCACATCACCCGTGTGGGTGGTGTTGGTCTGAGCCGTGGAGACGGATGGCGACGTCTGAGTAGTGGATTGAGCGGTGTTCTGGACAGTTTGGGTGGTCGATTGTGTAGTGGGAGGCGTTGCCTGCGTGCCCGTCCCTGGCGCGTCGTGGTATGCAGCACCACTGGCCAAGGCCGCTATCCCCGCTAGTCCCATCATTCCGCCCATACCGTGATGTGAGCGTAAGAGCAGCTGCTGCAATTGCGCCTGTTGTAGTATCACAGGCAACTCGTAGTGGTGGAAGAAGTATAGCATGGAATGCTGTGAACAAAAACAATTATTTAAACATCACACATATACACGATCAATCGTTTGATTTGCACACAATCATGTAAAATACGGTATTTTCATGGAAAATATATAAATATATTTATATATTTTCCAGGCTTCTTTTATACACACTTCCATATAAAAGTATGGAAGTGGTGTGTATAAAGCATCATCTGGGTACCTCAGAATTACCAGTTATTTTACTGCCAAGTAATGTGACACTATTGCGTTTCAGTTTCATGGAAAAAGTTACTGTTTACTTAACAGCCTTTATAGCGACTTGTGTTGTTCAAATCAACCAGTTTTTAAAACAACTGAGCATAGACAAAATAATTATAACTTTGTCCTGAGCGCTGATATTCGCTTAACTGGTTAGCTTGCATTTACTCGTAAAAAAATGTAAACTATCAATAATTATCTAAATGTTTCAAAAAACAGTTCATCACTAAACCGCACACAATAAGAGAAACGTATACGACTAAGTGGTTAAAGGCGCTGCAACTCCTCTCGAGGTACATCGATAGCGCGCCGTAAAACTTCAGCAGACAAATAAATGAGCAATTCGTGACGGTACTGCCGTGCCGTCTTTATTTATTTATTTCTGGGTCAAAGTTGTCTCCCCTCATGGCACCAGACGTAAGTTTTAATTAAGAAACTTGTGACCACTCCGACTCAAGTTTTATTTGAAATTATATTTTCCAATCCCCCTCGTTGAGATTCCCTTTTTTATTTTCGAGCAGCGGGAAGGTGTAACGGGTTAGCGTCGAGGACAAGTTGGGATATCTTCTTATGATTTATTATTCTGGGTGTGCAGCGCGCCATAAGATAATTGAAAAGAAAAATTGTGATTTTTCTACTCTCGGGAAATTTATAACATTATATTATTACGCTAGATTCACTGTAAACGTGCGTTTTGTAATAAACCGCTGCTTTTGTTACCGCTTAATTTCATTCAAATTCGAAACTTTACCCAGATATAATCGATTATCAATTTGTAAATATATTTTACATTACATTTTTAACTTTGCTCGTCTTTTTCTTTTAGATTTGTTTTCACTATTATCTTATATTAAGGATTTTTGCTAATTATGAAATTCTTCAATAATAATATATAAAAAAAATACTATTTAGAAGATTTACAAATTGGTAATAGGAATTATTCCATTATTTCCATTTAATTATATCAAATCCGAAAGCAGGTTAAAAACGCAATCTCACGTGGGTAAATAAATAATAACAGAACAATTCTTCACAACACGTTACAAATAAAGTCACAGATATCGGGACAACATTGTACCCAAGCCGATTACTACAGACGAATACGGGACAAACCTTAATTAACGCAAACCGTCCATATTGCGAATCTGGCGGCGATCATCGCTATGGTAAATATAAAAAGGGATCAAACGTTTAAAAGGTATTTAATGGACAGAGATGCTGTCCCTTTATGCGTCCATTAAAATCGGTCGCTTTGAATTTCACCTCGACCCCTATTAAACGGACAGCTGTATGAATGAGGGAACGAATTTTCCCGATGGAATTAAGATAGTTGCTGTGACAATAATGCAGCACGAGAATTCTTTAAACGGGGTATCTGCTTCAATCTAGATTTTGTAAATAAACTTTAGATGCGAATCCAACATTAGGAATGAAATCTTTAAGCAAAGGGCTAGCTGGAAAGGATTTAATATGAGAAATTATAAAACTTTTAATAACAATAAACACACATATCTCAGAAAAAAGAAACATATATGTTGTTCATCAATAAAACTACTATTTATATTGAAATTTAATTTGGATAAATAATCTATATATGCTAAAGAGCTTGTTTTTTACTTTTATTATAAAACAAGACGAGGGGAGCCCTTTGCTGGAAAAAATTTATGGCGGAAATTTTTTCTTAAACACTTTACGAGCGGCGCGTTGATTATGCCAAGACGGCTGAATATTTAGAAGAAAATAAAGACTCTTTTTTTATTTAAAAATGCAAAGGTAAAGGAAACGGCGGATGCCAACGGACCTAACTTTCGGAGGAAAAGAGACATTTTTGAGATCCAAAAATAGATGATGTTTTTATTTAACAATCCGTATCCCGTTTATGAAGTGACTCAACTGAAAAATCTTTTTTATTTGAAGGAAACTAAATTGCAGATAAAGAGGAACGCAGTAATCAGCTTTTATACACCCTGAATTTTTGATACAGGGTGTCTAATATGATATATATATGAATCATAAAAACGTTGCCGTAGTTTGTTATTACAAAATTCATTTTAGAAAATTATTTAAGTAGGACTTGAAGGTGATTTCAGTTATAGGAAAAGGCGGTGGAAAGCCATTACTGACCTATGTATCTTAGATTAATTTACTTCCTGTACATAAATTGCTTTATACCTTTGCTTTGTTTTATAACTAACAAACAGACAAGCACATTTAATAATATTTCTAGGTCTAGTACTTTACACACAAACGGATGCGAAATATGTAAAAAAAAATTGAGCGGTGTAAAACTTAAACCAAACCTTACAACTTTAATTTTTCCTCTTTCTAATCTCGCTTAGTGATTAGACGAGTGAGGTGTGCTGATAGTAAACAACACGTTTAGCCCATACCTCGTAGTCTAACACAATTTTGAACTGCACACATTTAAAAGATTTATGCGACACTGTAACTCAGAAAGAGGGAGAGAGAAAGAGATGTATTTTTGAATACATGCAAACCTTCACATTACAGATTGACGGAAGAATAACTAACAATAGTGTAGTGGTTCGTGTAAGCGGACTTGCAAAAGAGTTCTATGACTACAAAAAGCCTAAAATGTTTCAGTGAGTAAAATACAGTGTGTAATGTATAGTGTGAGTAAAATATTTTAAAAGGATGAAGAGATACTCTTGAACGTTAATTTTTTTTTTAAATTAACGATCCGTAATTCAAGGATATAATTTGCATAGAATATATTTAATCGACTTATCCTGCACCTCTCCACTATGTATGTGTGCTTAAAGTTTAACCATAATTTGCAAGAGATCTGCACGATTACCACACTTTGGCTTGTTTTGGTAGAGGCGGATAGGCCTGTTGATTTAGGACCCTATAGAAATTAGCTGAACCACCACCTATTACAACTTAGCATTAACTTGCTTATGTTGCAAAGTAACTTCGTAGGTAGTAAACAAAATCAATTTTACATGGAAACATATGTGATGTGTGACATATTTGACACCTTTACAGCACTAGGGTAGCAGAAAGAATTGCTTTCATTTAATTTGTAATTTAAGTTATTGCACTATTTTATATACTGAGCTTTACTCGAATCGACGGTGGCTACGTTCGAATCAATTTTTTTATGGATTAGGCTGACAAAAGAGCAAGCGGCTCACCAGATGTGATTACCGCCGCCAATAGACATTTGCAGCATTACATCACTTGCAAATGCGTTGCCAGCCTTTAAAGGGGGGTGTTAATTGTTGAAAGAGGGAGGGTGGAGAAGTGGTTGGGAGGTAGGTGGACAGTGAGATCGGAAGGAGGGAGGGGATAGAGGAAGTGGTAGAGAGGGAGGGAGAGGGATGGGCCACCGGCCACCTTACTCACCGGACAAAACGCGGAAGTATAAACACTTCCACTTTACGCCGTTTTTCTGTGAGGTCGTGGTATTTATCCGGTTCGAGCCGGCCCATTCAGCAGCGAGAACAGCTGCGTGGCTCTACCACAGTAAAAAAATAAAAAATAGCCTTTTCTGTAACTGTGTCCGTCTCTCTCTGATTCCAAGAACTATATTAATGTTAGTAATCACATAAATCTGACTTAAAAGAATGGCAAATCAACAAACATCGTTCCCGATTTATAGTATCAGGATTTATGTTTGTTATGCTTTAGTAGCTTCACTACGTAAATATAGTAATATTTTATACCGAAACATAGGCCTACAAGACTATAACAGTTCTTTCGCGATTAGTTCTCGATCTGATGTCGGTCTTGCAAAATATTGTAAAATAAGAAACAATTTGTGCATTCCTCCTATCCCAATCACTTAAGACCGAGTCAATTTCCATTGCAGTCATGAAATTTTAATGGTATTAAATTCAAGAATGAACCGTTACCGCCATTAAAATTGCGATCGCGCTTTACCCTGCGCCAGTCTTCTTCAAGGGCTGTCTTTGCTCGAACGAACCGGAGCAGCAGTTTTTATATAAGATATCGGTTCTTGAGAAGTAACGGTTTTTTATACGTACGCTAAATTACAATGGCTTATGTATGACGTATGTTAATATCGAATTAATCAAACCTAACAGTCAATGTTGTAACCAATAACACGTTTTGCGGTGATCTGTTGATTTAATATAGCAAAATTCGAGCTTAAGCCGGCTGTCAAGCCGTGCCTCGGTTGAAATTAATGTAGCGGGCGCGGGATGGCAATGGTATGCACGCCGCGTCGCCGCCCGGTCCCGACCTCATGAAATATGATTTTTATTAATAACTTGACACGCTCGATGATTATAAGATAAGCCCCTGCTTTGCATTCCGCGGGCCCGTCTTGTTTTTCGACTTCGCCCCCTACCGATCGCTCCCCTCCACTGCCCCGGGCGTAATTCCTCTCGTGCGGGATACACTCCAAATTAATACAACAGGAGTATTATCAATATTCCATAACGGAACTTCGACATAATTTTCCTTCGGAGATTCCTGTACGTCCCTTCTGCTCCGCCGTGCATTATGTGTGCGTCTACAGGGCACAAGAAGCACGGCTTGCCTTTGAAGTTTTTTCTTTTGCTCGAGATAGGAACATGTGTGAAATTTGAATGATTGATACCTCGTATATTTCAAAAGAAAAATTACGAATGACGTGTATCGTGTACAGTCATGAAATACTTTGTTATATTTAAGTGTTTCATAACGCATACGAATCACATTTTGTTGTTGAAATTTACGATAACTCGGCTTTTAAAGTCATAATGTCGAATGTAAAGGGTGTGTGAGAGAGACAGAGAGAGTTCAAAACTGAATTATTTTACTAATTCAATTATATTAAGTCACCTACACTTAATTTTAATAGTTTTTTTTATCATTGAAGCCACGAATTTCTTTTTATTATTGACGTAGTAGAAATTGTTAATTTATTGTTTTGATAAATTCAAAAGGGGCAATTGTTGTTACAGCAAAGGAACAATAAAATCTTAAAAGATGTATGAGCCCAAAGCTGATACAAAGTAACTCAGTCACAAATTTTACTAAATCATAGTTTTTATTGTACCATATTCTATTTAACATGTTCTTAGTGTACATACAAGGAGTAGAACGAAGCGTTGGAATATGAAGTGATGGTTAACAAGTAATACGGTCCATCGACATATTCGTCTGCATATTGTTTATTTCATTATATAGAATAGCTAACCATATTTTCATTATTCAATATTGAATACTGATATAGCTAGAATGGGATAGCTATTACACTGTATTAAGGCTTAACATACTGTAACGGTGTTTTAAAAGAGCAACTGTTGAGTTTCTCGCCGGCTCTTCTCAACAGAGCATTCTGAGCCGGTGGTAGCTTTCTCAAGAACAAAATGTAAAAATGACGGTTCAGACGTACTTGTGAAGGCCTATTTGAATAAACATAATTTGATTGATTGAATATCTATCCCATATACGAGTCAATCAACTAAATTCCACGCATTTCAGATGTATAAAATAGATCATTTGTAATTTTAGTCATAAAAAGCTCAAATGGTAGATCCAGGACATCTTATATTTTTAAATATGCGTATACTCAGGTTCATGAAGGATTTTTTCACCTTTTAGAGAAGAAGTCGAGGTTTTACAAGCTTATTCTTATTTCTAGTATTTACCTCGTGTTTGTCACTGAGTTTCAAGGAAGTACTAAAATTTTGTTGGATAAATAATATGTTAATGAGTATATATTGTGATACAATCGTCAGAATACCACTTCTTTTAAAAACTTCTTGAAGAAAATCTCGGGCTCTAATGTTATAAATAGCCTGAACTTCTCTTTTTTGAAGAATAAATACTGAACTTATCTCAGCAGCACTACTCCACAATAGGATACCAACACAGAATACTATAAAAATAACTGAAATATACTAGCCGAGCTGTATTAACATCAGTTAATTGTCTTACCTTCCTTACTGCAAAGACAGCTGCGCTGAATTTACCCGCGAGTGTTGGGTATTCCGAGTTCGCGAGATGGGAGTTCCTCTGGAGTTTTTTATCTAGATTTATACCAAAGAAAACAATGGAATCAGTAATTTCTAGTCTTCATTCGTTGTTACTGTTGTACGATGTTGTTGTTGTACTATGTTGTTAAGATGTAAACTGTGAGGTTGACTTTTTACATTAGTTAAGGTAAATTTAGTACTAAATTGTTAATTTAAACCAGTTAAGTATGTGTGACAGAGCACAGTTTACTTCGTCATTTATATTTCTATTACAATCGACCTTAAAGACAAAGGAGGTATCATCAGCAAAAAGTACAATGTCACACAGTTTCTTTACATAAAACGGCAAATCATTGATATAATTTAAGAATAAAAATATCCCCAGAATAGATCCTTGTGGAACACCCATATTTAAAGGAGGTCTAGATGATTTTACATTATTTATATCAACCCTCTAGACTCTCTGATTTAAGTCATTGCCTCAATGGGGTTAAATGCAGCGCCGCGTATTCGACAGTAGTTATTTTCACTAATAATGTTTGATGGGCTATACAACCAAAGGCTTTCGATAAATCGTAAAATACACCTACCACCCACATTGTTGATTTCCCTTTGGTGATACCATGGTGCTATGCATGAGATTATTACTATAGACAAACTCCGTTAATTGATTTAAAATTATTTTTTAGAAAACCTTGCTCATGGATGGTAAAACTGAGATATGTTTATCAGGCTTCATCATTATTGTATGTCAATTAAAATCATGTTTTTCTTATTGAATTTTACATGTGTTTTTCTTAAAATTTTGTTACATTTAGCTAGAGTTTAATTTTATTTTAGGTCATTATTTCATTGATTTATTGTAAACAAACGATGATGAAGCTCAAGAAAAAAAACTTGATCCACTATTAACTGCAAATTGGCTACGTTAGGGACATCTTCAGTACAGTTATTACTAAAATAAATGCGCCATTGCCTGGAAATCTTGATCCTACATACAATGCTACATACAAAACTAAAACGAAGGCCTTGACCTTTGTTTCCAAGTAAAGTGAAGTTAATTTAAAATGTCCATGCCACATAAATTAACTAATTAATAGCCATAATCAACGTTTTGTACTATCATGAATAATTATGTGAAACCTTCGTCGAGGAGTGTCCTCATCCTAAACGAGTGTCGATGACCGATATTAATAATTTTTTAATGTACTTATGGGATCTCGTGTGATGATTCATAACTTTAGTTGGACTCCGTAATTGTGTATTGTTAAGATCAATTAAAACGAAACTACTTTTGATGAGTAATATGTAATCCAAAACTGTCAGTATTTTTTATATTGATAAATTATTGCACAATTATCATGTCACTCATTACTGACTATTGGATTAATTTATGGCCTATCACTTACGCTCCAGTAGCATGCTTACGTTCGCAAGTTTTGACGTTTCAATTTTCGATTGCTGAGTTCTGTTATTACGTGTATTGTAATTGGGCGCACATTAACTGAATTATCGATAATATGCGTTAATAATCCGACATTGTTATAACATATGAAGTTTAACTGAAATAGTGACTCGTTAAAACGTTGAAGGTGCGTTGTTTGAATTATGATTTGTGAACATTTTTCGTCGTTCAACTGGTTTTAGCTTTAAGGTATATGTACTATTTCAATTATGCCGTGATTTTATAAGTATGTTCCTTTACAGAGTCCGCCTGAAATGGTTCATTCAGTAGATCCTCAGTTATTCTACTGCGGAAAAGTAATGCAAGCCCTACTTTCTTTTGGTTTGAAGGTTAAAATCTTAAATAACAGTTTGTGAGGCACTGTGCTTTTATGGGCAGACGTCTCGCTCATAAAAATATTAAATGATTCATGATATGCATGCAACTTTAATTTTTATTAATTTATTTGTATACACACCAATATAATATCATTACAGCGTTAGCCAAGGCAATGTTACTGGGTATTTTATTACTTTATACAACGATTTTCAATAACTTATGTATTCCGGCCGGCTACAATTAAACGAATCAATATCCTTCGAAACGCCACAATCGCACACAGAAACCAAAACCGGCAGCGCGTGCAAATGATAACAAATGAAATAAAAATATATATATATATTACAAATACTACAGATACTGTCAATATATTGATACTGCTTGAGTTTAATTCCAAAATTGAATGTTGACTCATTATATATATATATATATATATAACTACGGACTACGTGTTTGCTTCATTGAAATTCATTATTTGCCAAGTCTTTGACAAAACCTTCGCTAAATATCTAACTGCCATATTAAAAAGTACCATATCATGGGGCACATCGTGCTAACATGGGCGTATATAAAATGGCGGCAAGACATGAAATCGATTTTACTAATTAATAGCATCACAGCGCCTGCGCGAATTAATTAGTTGGCGGGAAACGCGCAAGCGCGGCATGCGTGCGCCGCTGGGACGCGACGCGTCATCGACCGAGGAGGCCGCCAAGAGCCGAGCGTTAGGAGATTTTATTCAGTTGGGCTTTGGTAGGGTGGTCGCGACGACGTTTCGACTTGGGAGCTTGGTTATCTGAATAAAAGGGTAACGCGGTACCAGAGCGCGGTCCATCATAATGTCGCGCGTCTACAATCCATCCGACTATGTTCTCGAGAAATCTCGAATAAAAAATCTGAAAAAATACAATGATATGTATAGAACCTCCATACAGGATCCGGAGGGATTTTGGGCGGTCATTGCCAAGGAGTTCTATTGGCAAACACCTTATCAACCAGGAAATTTCGTGTCGTATAACTTTGATATCAGTGAGGGAAATATCTTCATAAAATGGATGGAAGGTTCCGTCACCAATGTTTGCTTCAATCTCCTGGACAGAATCGTAAGGAAGGGCCAAGGAGATAAAATCGCCTATTATTGGTAAGTTAGTGCGTATTTAGCAACACCGTTACAAAATCAATAAAAGCTGAGCGTAATGCTGGATGCATCTGAGACGGCGCGCACACTTATTAATTTTTTCTGATACATATGGACTGAAGTTCTATTTGTTATGTAATATATCTAATATTACACTTGGCAAAATTGATTCGGCGTGTTAAATTATTTTATATACAAAATATTTTTTTTTAATTGTTGTTTACAGGGTAATTTTATTATTTGGTACATCAGTGTTCGTTACAGTAATTGTCATAATGCTTTGCGATAAACTCCAAGTTTAATTGTTAAATAATTTATTTTTATAACATTGAAGGCGTTAATAACAATCATTTTATTGTGCGTGTTTTATATATATTTATGTAATGTGTAAATTATAAAAGTTTGTAATACGATTTAAGTTTACATTTCAAAGCTTATTTATATTATTTATTTCTTTTAATATTAAAGTTTGTATACTTTACGGTCTTAAAACAGTACAAAATTAATTTGCAACGCATAACGACGCAGGTCCCGTAAGCTTTAAACGGGCTGCGTTATTGATTTAGTGGAAAGTAGGTCACACATCTCCCCGCACCCTCCCCTAACGTATCTAGGGAGCTTGGATACTGGACTAGATGCCTGGGATGACTTTTATAAGAATTACGATCATTATCAGATAAATATTAAAAACTTTTCTACTTTACCTTGGCCTAGTGATATAGGATATATAGATTTACGAAACGCAGGTCGTAGGTTCGAATCCTTGGATGGATTGGATGAGGGTATTACTGGGTAACGTGATGACGCGCCGGCCATTGCCTGATAAGTGTGATGGCGCATGCGTCGAATGGGCATGTCAAAATTTGGTCCCTACCTGTCGATTCCATGCAGCGGTGGCTTGGAGGAGTCGTTACTACGAGGTCTTAAATTACCTTTGCATCTGATTTCTCTCCGGACGAACCGGGTATCTGTCCCATCGGCCTATGAAAGTATAGGAAGTGCCAATGCACCGGTTTCTGCGCAAGCACTTGTTACACATTGTCTGGTGACGATTCTATCAAATTCAATACGGCCCAAACGGAATACATTGATAACTTAAACAAGTCAATGTATCTGCACGCGTTACATCCTCCGCATTCATGAATAACCTAATCACACAATCTCAATCTTATTTCGTACTTTCTTTTACTCTTCAGATTTGTGCAAAATAAAAATGAATTTCCTTCTTTTATTCTTCAAATGTGGGAATGAAAAATTAATTTCCCTCGCAAAACGGCACTGGTCCCGCAAGCTTTAAACGGGCTGCGTTATTGATTTAGTGGAAAGTAGGTCACAGGTATCCCACGACCCCCCACCTCTCTGATGTCTTATCTAGGGAGCTTAGCTGTCGTATCTAGGACAAAGGACTAGGTTTGAGAAGAGAAATTTTTCGAGAATTTAGATCATTTATCGGATAAAGAAGATTAAATAATTTAATTTTTAACGGCCTCCTTGGCCTAGTGGTACAGGTCCGCTATTTACAAACCAGAGGTCGTGTGTTCGAACCTGCGGTAGGCAATGACTTTGTGTTACTGTTTCTTAGTTGGGTTATTAGGTACTTGGGTTGGATGGAGGGTATTACGGGGTGACTACCCAATTGTCTAAAAAGGCTGATGACACATGCATCCGGTGGGCGTGTAATATCGGTCTCGGCTACTTGTTGTCGACATCTAGCGATGGCTTACAAGGGTCGTTCCTAAGAGGTCGGTGTAATATCCGTCCTTATTTCTCTCCGGTCGTATCGAGGTGTCAGTGCCATCCAGCTATGACAGTAAAGAAAGAGGCAGTTCAGCTGTCTGCGCAAGCGCTTGTGTTTATGACACAAGCGTTTGCGCAAACATACATATATCTCGCGCATTAAGGTGATCTCTTGTAGTTAGGCTGCCGTGGCCGAAATTGTCCCGTATGGCCATTCTTTGTTTGTTTTCTTTTTTATATTGCGTAAGAGGTACACGAGCATCCGTCTCATTTGGTACCAAGCGGCCACCGCTTTTGTTATTATTCCACAATCGCAATCCTACTTTCGGACATCTGAACGAGTCAGTAAAGTGGACAAGCGAGATCACCGCGGGGCACATAGTTTAAAAATGATGTATTAAGAACGACGTGGTAGTGGTTAGGCGTATTCACGTTTTTAATATCAAATTTAACATGAAAAAGTCGGTCCCGGCTACTCGTAGGAGCCATCTAGCGACAACTTGGAGAAGTCGTTAATAAGAGGTCGATTTAATGTCACCCTCTAAGCCTGATTTCTCAGCGGTAGTATTGGTTATTCGTCCCATCGGGCTTTGAGAGAAAAGGAAAACCGAGTACACCAGTGCACCAGGTGCACTGCCTCTTTCTTTACTCTCATAGCCCGATGGCATGGACACTCGATACGACCAAAGTCAAATCAAAGTCAAAGTCAAAAAAAGTTTATTCAAAATCGGATTAGTTTACAATCACTTTCTGACGTCTAATGATTCTACTACCTGTTCGGGAAAAAAATACCTCAGTCCTGAGAAGAACAGGCGATAGAAACTCAGCGGGACTTTAACTCTTTTTTTTATATAAATTACGTTGACAATTTTTATAATTTACTTCTTGAAATGGCCTCGAGGCGATCACATCATCCCCATGGTGTGCTATCTTCAATGAAATTATTTACTGTATAGTAATAACTTGTTTTCTGAAATCCTGTTGTAAAAACGTATACTTTGCCCATAAAAAGAATTACTTACTCATTGTCTTAGGTCAAACAAATTTGTTTTTGTTTCTAGTGTTAATGTTATGCACATCACACTTCCTGTGAAAGTCATCAATATTTTTGTGAACTTACATAACATTTTCGTTCACGTATTGAGAAGCGACAGTCAATATGTTTATAGTCGCAACGCTCATATTTAAAAATAATTTATTCGGGAATTATGTGCTAATTAAGATTTATAAATTTTACTCCTTAGTAGGGCAAGCCGGGCTTTTGGGCTGGTGTGGTAGTACCGCCACTGGGTAGATATGTTGCTTCAGGCATACCAAATCATCATCATCATCAGGCAAATGGAAAAATAACAGAATGTCGATTGATTGCTGCAGGTGGGGTTAGGTTTCGCGGACACCCTGTACACGGAGCACGTCGCTGAGAATTCCCGGAACGGCACTCTAGTCAGAATCCTGCCGCTCTTGAACAAGAGGGAGCACTCGCCGGACACGCCGCTCAAGTGCCGCCTGTCCGAATCGTCGCAAAAGGGTTAGAATGGTCATTTTTTATTTAAGAAATGATATGATATGAAATGTGCAAATGATGATGAAATCGATATTTTTTATCGAATCGATATTAAAAGAAAATATTACTTAAGTGTAAAAGAGTCTCAGACTTCTATACTTTGCTCCACAAAATCAAAGTAACAGCCTATATATGTCTCAATTCTCTTATACCCAGACCGCCGCGTGGCTCTAGTGCGGTTTGATGGACTTCACGTATCAAAAAAAGTAATTTTCGTTTCTTAAATATGCTATTTCCTCACAGTTATTTCTATTACCGTTGAGCACGTAACATGACAATCAGCTCTTTAAATTGTTTATTAAAATTTGACAAATGCAGCACCAGGGTTTGAACCGAGATTGCTTAAGTTCATTGAATTATAAGCGAATACCTGGACACTGAGTCCTCCCGGCTACTTTTTATTGATTTGCTGCGTTCATGGTCATTCTTGAATGTGATTTTCCCAAAACCTGTTAGTGAAATTAAGAATAAAAGTAACAATTCTTTCTTCCAGGCGTCTTCTACGTGAAGCTGACCGAAGAGAGGGACTGCGCCATCTATTTGAACACCAGTTCGCTGGACTATGAGAGCTTGGCGGAGTACTCTTTGGAGGTCCAGCTGGAGTCCATACGGGGCCTGATAAACCCCGAAGCCAGCAAAGCGGTGGTCAAAGTCCACGTGACAGACGTGAATGACAACGCGCCCGCCTTCGTGTTCCGCGAACAGTCCACCATTTCCAACGCCAAGGGGAAGTACTTCGCCATCGTCACCAAGCAGATGCTGTTGGACACCAAAGTGCTGGAAGTCAAGGTGGGTCCGCTAACCTTCGCTCTGTAATTTGTGTGACTTTTCTTTGCAGAATGCAATCAAATCCGCTGGCCCCTTTTTTAAATAGAATTTCTTTTAGAAATTTCACAAGGACAAATGCCCAGATCCGAAACAATTGTTTGTAGTTCGTACAATTTTTTGCTCCGGATGGGAATCGAACCCACGACCCGCGATGACAATATCTCAGCAACTGCGCCAAACAGGTCATTATTGCCTTGCCAGCTGTGTTCACGGTGGTAGAGCCACGCTGCTGAATGGGCCGGCTCGAACCGGGTAAGCCGCGAGCTCGCAGAAAACCGCCTTACGCATTTCATCTGGTAGCTGAGGAGGCCGGTACCTCATAGGAGTGTCAAGAAGAGGTTTTGGACTCGCATTGAATTGCAGTTCAATCTAGCAATTGTTTGATCGTTATTGGTATATGTGTTGACTATTAGAAACGTCACTAGCCTGTCTCGTTACTCAATTTCTAAAAGAAATATATAAAATTCCAGGCCAAAGATAAGGACAGCGGTGATTACGGCAAAATCGAGTACCGGAAGAGCAGCTGGAGCAAGGCGGTCGAGGAGTACTTCAGCTTGGACCCCGATACGGGCATCATCAGCAACGTAAAGACCTTCGAGAACGTTCCGCCGGACGTCCTGCCTTTCAGGTTCAACGTGACCGCCAGGGACAACCCCAGCTCGCCGCAGGACTACAACGTCGCTAGAGCCTCCGTTGTGGTATGCGTTTCTTTAATCTTTGATCTACTCGTGATTTTTATTTGTGTATTTTAACTTTCTTGCGATATCACATACCAGAAATTACTAAGGGCGTCTATAGGGTGCCTTAGTCAATCTGGGGCGTGGAAAAAAGAGATAAATGTTTGTTAATTTATAAAAGCTTTCCCCGCCCCGCTTACCTCACTTGTCAGCCGAAAGACAATGGACTAGATACTATTATTTTACACAAGAATTTTAAGAGACCATTGTATTCTCTAAGAGACCGTTCCCTACGGTAGAAGTTGGTCCACCAACCATGGAAAATTTTTAAGTAAATTCGTGTTCAAACTGACCCAACTAGGCTAGATACACGATTAGTCTTTCTTATTTCAGTTTAAGTACTTCCTACAAAAAAGTAGTTGGATGACCGTATGTTTGCCAAAGTCTAACACTATCGCACTGCACTTATATTCTGTGCGAATATTTCAAGTAAAAAGCTACTTTATAAAAAGTAAATTAGGACACAAAGTCTCTTGCTAGGTTTAATTTAGTAAACTCCTGACAATTACTTTATTAAACTATATAGACTAAACATTTTAATAAATAAATTTTGACTTGTTTTCGAGCAACTTGCGTGACTCTACAACTCTTACGGTGGTAGAGCCACGCAGCTGCACCCTGTTGAATGGACCGGCTTTAAGGCTATTAAGTAGCACGACCTTACAGAAAATCGGCGAAAAGTGGAGATGTTTTTATTTCTGCGTTTAGTCTGGTTGCCCATCCCCTCCCTTGCCTTCCACCCTCTCTCACTCCTCTTCCTTTCTTTTTCTTCATCTCCAAGGTGTCCCCCCTATTGCTCCTACTCTTCCCTCCCCTCTCACTCCTCCCTTCCCCTTTAAAAATTTCCTTTCTTAAAGGCCGGCAATGCATTTGCCACTTCTATAATGCTGCAAATGTCCATGGGCGGCGGTGATCTCTTACCATCTGGTGAGCCGCTTGCTCGTTTGTCAGCCAAACCATAAAAAAAAATATTCTAGTCGCAAGCAGAGATGTGTAAGAACGTATACTGGGCAGAGGGATATAACATCTTAAAGCCTTGTGTGACGAGGGTTAAGCAGGTTTTGTGTTGCAATGAGTTGTTGTGGGCAGATATCGCTCACCAGACTTGTTCATCCCGTCAACTTTTCTCCTAACAAAAACAACCCTAACATTTCAATTTCAGATAAATCTACTACAAAAGGAGAACCAGTTAGTGGTAGAGGTGGCCGATCTGGACGAAGATTCGCTTAGAAGGCGGAGGCGCAGTCTTCTTGATGCCATAGAGGAGAAGAGCGGTCTAGTGGCCGGCATAGAGAAGCTGACCTCGCGGCACATTTTGGGGGTCAACGGGACCTTGGAAAGCGACCCCAAGGGCACCGACGTCTGGCTGTACCTCCTCGAGCCGAGCACGGGCACGATACTAGCAAGGGATTCGGAGCCCGTCAAAAAGTTAGTATGAATTTTCGTAAGAACCCTTTTAAGTTCAGAATTAGATGTGGACCATGGAAACATTCCATCAAGTTAACAAAAAGGTTGGCAAAAATGGACAGAACTAAAATATCGAATTCCTATTCATGCAATTGAAGAAAAAACTTTGCTTGCTCATTATCAAGCTAAAAGTGATTATTTGGAATCGATTTGAATAGAAAAGTCGATATTAGGAAACTAGAATTGATCCTGGTTTCTCAGAATCGATTTAAGCAGAAAAAGTGATACTTTTGCAACAAAGAAGCTCGAATGTTTAACGAAATCTCGGAATTAGTTGGAGTTACAAAATCGATTCTTTTGCACCGTTAGCCACTGATTGTCATATTAGTAGTTTTTATTTTTGCAAACCACTTGGTCTAGATTGATAGAGCTGTAGAGATAAAAGTACAACTTTAAATTGTATTAATTATTGTTATAAACTCAAATGGCCTGTATAGAAATTGATTTAATATGCAAAGTGGTGAACATGCAGGACTAAATATTCCTTTCGTTTTCTCTGATACATCTCTTCTTTTTTATTTTTTTTTCGTTTTATTTCTTTGTCTTTTTGTTTTATTTCTTTGCCACATAAAGCTATGTATCCACTACGGCGATCGCTTACCATCAGTCACACAACTAGCTCTTATTTCTTTACACATAATATTGCAAAAAACCATATAAAGCTATCTATCTACTAGAGTGATCACTTAACGTAGGGCACACGATTAGCTCGCCTCACTTTATTTCCAACAGAATGTAAACAAAATGCAAATAAGGCTGTTTATCCACTAAAGCGATCGTTCACCATCAGTCGCACAACTAGTCCGCCTCACTTAATTTCTCGCAAGTGCAGAGTTACATAAAGCTATCCATCCACTGGGGCGATCGCTTACCATCATCTGCACAACTAGCCCGCCTCATTTAATTTATAACAAAGTACAGAGTAACATAACGCTGTTCATCCACTAAGGCGATCGCTCACCATCAGTCGCACAACTAGCCCGCCTCATTTCATTCCCAACAAAGTGCAGAGTTACATAAGGCTGTCCATCCACCAGGGCGATCAAGGGCGGCGTGCATTTGGCGGTGGCGGCGCGCCTCCAGTCGCCCGTGAGCGAGGTGCGCGCCC
>DWHO01000156.1:0-25177 GCA_018247575.1 Eurytides lysithous rurik | reverse complement strand
GAAGAGTGAGTGCACTTGTGTCTGCGCAAACGCTTGTGCACTATAATATATCCTGCGCACTTGGCTGATCTCTTGTACATCGGTCGCCGTGGCCGGATTCGGTCGGTAGGACATCTTAGTGTTTAGCATATTCACTGCTGACCCAAAAAATCGTTCAATACAGCAACGCTACTTTCCACACGTTTAATACCATTTTTTTCTTCGATAAAACACATATATGTGTTGCCCGCATGGGCGACCCGACAGGGAAACACACCGTTGTGTTTAGCGCACTGCGAGAGGCGATTCATTTCGAACACACATTTGTGTTAAGCCGCACGCGCGGTTCGGAATTTTTTCACACAACGGTTGTGTTTCAGCAGCGAATGTGTTAATGATATAGACAATAATATATAGTATGCATGCTAGCTTGCAAAATTCAGTTTCTCCACCAGGAAAGTTAATGATCTGTAAGTAACGTATTGAACCGAGACGATGTTTATAAGTACACAAACGATTGAGTTATTGTTAACGATCTCTTTACTTCGAGGCTTATAATACGTATGTTAAATATTCACTTTCTAGAAACAATTTATGAGTCTCGCTACCGTTTCTAGTCATCTATCGTGCAGTTGAAAAGTTTCAAAAATACATTAAGCGGGATTTATTGCTAGAAAAAGAACCGCCAACGTCGTAAAAGCTTCTCGTATTCCCCTACCCGTTTTCCTTTCATCTTAATATCTTCTATTGATAGAAATAGAGACGCTGCGGCACCGCGGAAGAATTATTTGATGAGCCGCACACGTGTTAATTGTTCGACGATATTTTGTAACCCTGCAGTGTTGCAATGTCTCTTAGTATTAAGTTTTTTTTTTCAAGTTATCTCTCTATTATTACGTGAATAAAGATATACAATTTTTGAAGAAAACCTTCTTTGGTCAGTGTGAAGTTAGATAGAGAGAGAATTTCTTTTGACGACGGCTTGGTTTTGACATTAAGACTGTGTTTGTGTGTAAATATCTTTGAAACATTTGTTATATATAGATGAAAAATATTATTTTTATTTTTTTATATGTACTAAATTGCAATTACTATATATAAAGGACATATGAGACATTTGTGCCTCTTTATATTACATATATAAAGGGGCACACTTAATGTCTTAAGACACTAAATTCGCCCTTTGTTAGTCTAATCGAATTGACGTGTTTCATTTATTTAGGTATTTCTTAAGAAATCATCTAAAATAAGAATTTTAACGTAGAAATTATTTTAATTTCTTAAAAGTTATATCATGCATAACACGTAGCCTGTAATTAAGGACCCATGCCATCTGTCGCCATAACTCAAAGCGGCCTTTAATCTGTTTTAAAATGTTATACCGTTTCTCCATATTACTGAAATAAAAACATCTAATATCTCAGGCTGTGACAGTGGCCATGAATTTTGTGATTTATACGATATCTCGCGAGTTCAGAAAATATATAATGTTGCTGTAAGTCTATATTTAACATATTTTTTAATTAACAAAAAAAATAGACTAGTGACAAATTGGGAAGTACTCAAATGCGAAGTTAACAGAAGTTTTTGTCCTCTCATTAATCTAGACCATAACAAGGTGAACCCATCGATTTGTTTGTGAACGAAGTACGGCCAAAATAACTAATGTGCTCCGAACGATCATTTTTAGTTCGTTCCTCTCGTTCCCTAACAACGGCTTACGGAAATATCGCAATAGTGCAACGAACTGCCATCTGAACGGTTTTATTATAGACCTCATCTATAATGTATTTGGCGGTGTCCAATTGCACGGCGCCACCGTAAACGAAAATCGTTACCTCCACTCGAAAGTGGAGCAGGACTAACGAGTCGAGAGATAAAATTAGCCTTTGTTAACTGTGAGTTATCGCTCGATAGAGATTAGAGATCCAGGTGTGTGTATACGCAGTACAGCTCTTCGTATAATCGGGTTGTGAGGTAAAAATTTAATAATATTTTGTACCTTTCGAACTTTTTTGTACAAAAATATTACTACCTTGAGAGTTAAAGCGAAATTGTTGTTAACGCTGTTCTTACTTCAAGATAATAAGTAATATCTTGAGTTATAGAATTGTTTTGACAATCACGATCTCGAGCGATTATCTATAATATATAAAAATGTTTCGTTCTGCTAAGAATCGAACCCCGGCCCGCCGCCGCATTAAACAACAACTTGGCGATTTTATCAAATAATTCATAACACGTGTCCCTCTTACGGAAATGAATTAGTACCTAGGCGCTAGTTTATTTCCTTCAGTATACGTGTTATAGGTATATGGGTACTGTTGAAATTGAATAAATGAATTAAATTTTGTTGGTAGAGCCACGCAGCTGCTCCCGCTTCTATGTCCATGGGCGGCGGTGATCACTTACCATCAGGTGAACCGCTTGCTCGTTTGTCAGCCTAAGCCATAAAAAAATATATATTAATGTTTGGCCGTAGATTAACTAGTGACGTGGTATTTCTCCCGAGGGTATCGGCACGAGTCTCACTACTAATGGCGGACTTTAAAAAACACATACGCATTTGCAAAGCATCCGGAAATGTGTTTTTTTTTAAACATAATAATTCCTTCTATTTGCCTGCTGTGGCAGCTATATAAAATGCCGATAAGTCGCATCGTTAGCAGATATCGGACGGTGATAAAGATATTTATTTGTGAAACCAATTCTGCTTATGCCGGATATTCTATCATAATGTTATGGTTGTATCACTGGTTGTACAGCTCCACGAACCCGCTGGTGCAATTATAAAACGTTAATAGTGAAAGCAATACGTCGTTTAACGGTAAAGCATTCGGTGCCACCTCGATTCGTTGTGTTAAATCTATTACCATTGACGAAAACTCGTTTGTCGGCCCCGTACTTTATCATTTCGTCGCAATGATTTAGTGTTTACATTACCTTTAATCAATTGGAGGCTCCGACAGTGAAAGAATGTTTTGACGATGGTTTGATTTAGGTTTTTGATTAGAAATTTTCATTAAAAATGAGCCATCTAGCTTCGATAAAATGGTAGTTGACGTAGTGGAGTTTTATAAATAAGCAAGAATTGAATTGAATGTTAATGAAGAAATTTACAAAGAAAATATTTTATTTTTTATAATTTTCTTAACCTTACACCTTGTTCGCTTTTCGTCATTTTGTTTTGATTGTTGAATAGAATAAACATCATATATATTGTTTAGTTTAGTTTCTCGTGGTGTCCGAGTGATGCCTAAGTCGTGAACGTACGACTATGTTTACTTTGCTGGTTAAAATTTTCTGGTAGTTTACATGTTCTATCAGGTTTCATTCCGATTAAAACATGGATAAAATTTTCCATTTCAGACTAACTTCTCGGCTACAATACTTAATTAATAAAATTAGAACTGTAAGCTAAATTAGTCACAATTTTGATGGCTTATTTCAGTGATGGTTATCAGAAGATGTTGCTTCCGAATATTTTCATATAATTTCGTAATATTAAAATGTAAAGAACCATTCAGATAGATAATTACGTTTTGCCCGTGGCTTCGTAAGTAAGGATTTCGATTTCGTGATTCTTACAATGTTCGACATTTCTTATGATAAAAGCTTTACAAAGATGGTTCGCCCTTTTAAGCAGTTGTACAAACACGCTCGCTTTTTATAATATTTATTTTAAATAGAATTATAATTTCCAAATCAGTACGTAGTAGGGGTCTTCACAGAATATGTATGTTATTAAATAATAAGATATGGATACATTTTTTGATTAATGCTTTAACAGTACATCGACTTCTCTGACAACTTGACTCGCTATGTCTCATTCGTTTAAGTTTAGAGATCCAGATCAATAATGACCTGAACGGAAATGACCCGGTCAATTCATTGAGTGCTTGGCGCGGAAATTTTCTTGACGTGCGTTCGTTTATTTTATCTTGTCTTCATCGGACAAATTATAAAACGCATTGTTTCTCTGAATTTGAAGATTACACGAACGGTTACAAAAGACAAATCCCTTGATATTTCTTTCACTCTTATAAACTTTTCGTTACATTTTTTTAAAGTAAGCAACCGTATTTGAATGCCGAATCCCCGACCGGTCCAAGAGAATTCAACATTTGTTCGTTGACTAAATCGAAATGTTTAATAGTTTCGAAGCTAAAAATAGAAACTGGTTGCGTGGAATGCTTCCGCTCTGAATGCTCAAGAAAAAATTGGGCTAAAATATGTTCCAAAATAAAATATATATGATATGCTGGTAAAGAGAGTACGTCCGGTATTAAGCTGTTGTTATATTTTTATTTGGCTTTTATTATACAGAAAAGCCAAGTTGCTAGGTTAAACATTAAAGTTTCAATGGAAATGTGCAGTGTAGTGCTAATTACGTTCTGTGTGGTATTATTTTCTTATGGGCAGGCGTATTCGGCTTATTCGTTTCTTCACGTTGTCACCTAAAAAAAAAACCGACCATTGCTTTTTTACTTTTCTCACACAAAAACACCAACTTTATCACATTCTTCTTCTTCTGCCCTTATCCCACTAGTTGGGGTCGGCACAACATGTATTTTTCTTTCATACTCCTCTATCAGCCGTTATCTCCTTAATCACACCTTTATCACTTCATCACCTGAAACATAATAAAAATTGACACAAATACAAAATTCACATGATTGATCCGAGACCACACGAATAGGTAAGGATAGATAAAAATGATCTCTTTAAACATATAACGTAAACAAAAAACAGCAACTTTAACCGGTTTTAGACGTAAATATTGCTTTAAGACTTGGTGTCAAATACATCGTGCATGTTGCTGCGAGAAATGCATTACTTTAACATGCAATTATGAAGCCGAGCCGATCGTTCTGGTTCTCTGAAAGCAAGTTTCTCGTCTTTAAAAGGGATACCGTACTTACTAACGCCAACGCGCGGTGCTTTGTTCAACCCACCTGATTATCTATCTGATGTTATCAGTTATGTGTATGGTTGTTTTATGTCTGTACTAGCAAAATCTTCATTTTGTATCATACACATTTATGTACTGCCTGTTCCCTTTCACTATTTTTAGCGGCAAACTACGCAACGTTGAACGCGAAGATAATTTCCGTTTTGGAATTACTCTGTATTAGATATATTGCATATTCATATTGTATTATAAATGCATAATTGTGAAGCTGTAGACCTCGTTTACCACCACTTCAACAACCAGGTTGTTCTTAGCGCGGAACTATTAACTCTTCCGAAGTTAAGGCATAAAATAATTCCTGTAGTTTACAAACGTAAGTATGCATAAAACAGGCTACTCACAGGTAGTTTATGTTGTACTAATATAATAAATAATGGTAATATCCTTCCGACCGATTCCGGCCACGACGCCGATCTACAAGAGATCAGCCAAGTGCGCAGGATATATTACAGTGCATAAGCATTTGCGCAGACACAGGTGCACTCACTTTTCCTTTACTCTCATAGCGCGATGGGACGGATAACCGACACGATCTAAGCAGACGAAATGTCAAGAAAACAACGAAAAGCTAGGCTTCGAAGCTCGGCAAGAGCGCATTAATGATGCGTTGGTTGGAGCACTGCGGCTCTGCGAGCCGCTCGCGCTAAATCTCCAGCGCACATCTGCGCTCTAGCTTCCGCACCTCATCCACATCTAGAGGCTCGATGTCACCTTGAAAAGAGCAGCAGTTTTCCTTTTTAAAGCTTCGTCACTGCTAATCGTGAACATTCTTAACATCAGATACTTAAGTTGGGAATAATCTTTTTTGCATTTTAATAGAATCTTTATTTTCGAGTTGTAAAAAAAAGAAAGGAAGAAAATATCTCTTACCTTTCTCATCTTTGATATCTGATTTCCCAACACGATTTTAAAGCCATTTTCTGCAACGCACTTTGTTGCGGTGATGTTTAAGCGCTTGGTGGACTGTCAGCCATCAGGAAATGGTAAAACAATTTCTCGCAAATTCGCCTCATAATCTATTTAAATTTATATAAGAGGTTTATACTACAATACTCGTTTCTTCATAGCTAACTCAAAACGGTGGCATTTTCTTTTAGGCCGTCTTAGTTGCACTTTTTGTAGAATTGTAAATCTTTCAGGTCCGGTTAATCGTTTCTGTGTGAAGAGGACCGACCATAAGTTATCATACCCCTTCTCCGTGCAAGATCAAATCAAATCAAAATATATTTATGCTAACAGGACATTACTATAACATTAGAATCGTCTTTTTTTTAATTTAACATATCCGTGTAATCGGTCTGTGTTGTTAGCCACATACAACCGACAAAAATATTCTGCGATTTATAATTTGTATAAATGTCATTTCATGAAACGATCTTTTATGTTTAAATGATTATAAGATATGTTTTCTGAATACAATATCAGCAATAGCGTAAATCGTCACGCGAAAGTATTAAAGTATTAAAACCATACGAAGCGATGTAGATCTCAGTGAGGCGGTGTGTAGCAAAACCTCGCGCCAAACATGGTCTCGGTTTGATGTTGCGAAATTCCATTTTGGGAGCTAATGAATGTGGGGACCGTTGTATTGGCACAGAAAGATGGCGACAGCGCTGCGTTGAACGAATGCTCGTAAACAGTTGATGATTACGACCCTTTATTTAATAACTTTGAGACTTTATTTCGCATTTCATTGACATCTCGTTATGTGGTAAGTGGCGGCAAGTGTTTCTTTTCAAGGAAATGGCAGTAAATGTGTTAACAACAGAGGTTCGTGTGGATTTTTGACGTTAAATAAATAACTAGAAAATTGTCTATTCTTGCTATGTACTGTGAATTTCCCGCGAATTTGGTTGCGTGGGTTTTGATCGCGGGTCATCTTTTTTGATATTTTTTCAGGATAAAAGGTAGCTGTCACTCTCTTTCCGTTCCAACACAACATTTTTAACTTTAACTTGCGATTTATATCTTCGAAATCCATGAATACTTCCTTAAACAATCGTTTCTATATCATGAGTTAAATGTCTATACTTGTTGCAATGTTAAACCGTCGCAAACGGAGAGTCTGCTCCCACCTGATGGTGGACGGTGCTGCGGTTGTTAGCGGATGAGCTCAACAACAACATTGCCTTGTCCTTGCATTGTAGAATACATCGTATTCGTTAAGGAAGGCCAATTGTACCCATTTCATAAGTAAGAAAATGTCTAATAACGCTTATGCAAACATGATATTAAAGGAAGCGCCGTTAAACGCCTAGTTAATGGCTTCTAAGCGCGAATTCGCAATATCGAACGTTCCGTCTATTTCCGGGTTCAAACTACCGAGGACGGATTAAATGGGCTCGCGAGAACTGGGTCAATATGCAATTGCTTTTGGTTGACAAATAAATGACGATTGAGCGAAGTGATTTTTCGAATTACGACACTCATGCAGAGAACGTGGTTGTATTCGCTAGATATTACTGCATACAGTGAACAAGTAATTTCTTTCTTATTGGAGGCTTTACGACATTTTGAAAATGGTAAAACTATTTGCAAGGCGACTCGTGAATGGTACCTTTTATTGCATTGCTGGTACCCCCAGCAGACCAAAAGCTTTCTTCCCAAGCTTTGCATTTATTATGTTAGTTATTACAGACTTGAAGACATATGCGGGGGAATTTATTAAAAAATAAATTAACATCCAAACGGCCTGTTGCCTTTGTAGCTCTCGATTGTCTCACTTGGCCGTTGTTCTTGTTAACGCCAAAACTAGGTCGTGGATGACTCGTTGTTCGTTAGCTCCCGAAACAATCGTTTCGATTGTTACAGATGCGGGTCAATGGTCGCACAGAACAATGTGATACAAAATCTGGCGCTGGAAGATTTAATGTAAATTTTTTATTAATTTTATTGTAATAAGATTCTTTATGGGCATTCAGTCGTAGTTTTAGAACATTTCATTCAGTTTCTGTAGTCATAGTACAATAAGCCAATAAAAACGTTTTGATTTATAATACTACCAACGATCCAATGTGCAAGGTGCATGCTTGGCAAATAGCTTAACGGGATTGTCGGGCTCTCCGACAACCAACACGTGGGGGTGTTCTAGCCATTGTCAAGTTTAGAATAATGTCTTTCCTTATTTCATTTTTCATGAATTTGCTGAAATAAAAAAAATTGACACATTAATTCCTAAATGTCTTTGTTTGGTTGATGTTGATTCTAACATAACGGTTACTGATCAAATCATTTTACTTGCACACTTTATAAACTGTTCAGCTGTGGCGGTTATGTATTTTACCTACCTATAGTTAATTTACGATCTCTTCGAACAAGTTTTATATAAAGCTATAACAATAAATATACATAGTTGTTTACCACGGTACTATGGAATTCGCTGACACAGTATCACATGCATTCCTATCAATTAATGTCGCAATGTTAAATCTCACGGTACCACGGATACCGCTGATTTAGTACCACGTACCGACGGCAGGCATGTCGCCCGAGAAATGTCGCAATGATGGAAACGCTGACTATAATACGAAGCTCGCGGACTGAGCTTACGCGACGACAAAGTCTCATTTCTCTTCACACTTCGAAGGTGGTCACTAGTTTGTAATTTAGTATGTAACTTTTAATTAATAAATTATTTTAAGTTAATCTTCAGTCCTCCTGCGTTAGAACTCGTAATTAAGTCTTCCTACTTTATGTGTCACATACTTTTTTTATTATATCGTAACGCTTCTACATAAGAATATCTTGCACTGGTTCTGTTAGTACATGAAAATCGACTCGAATCGAGATTGTGCGACTCTTGAGTCATTGTAAAGGCTTCTAAATAAAAAGGTCACATATCCTTGGTGAAAGTTTGCCCCGTTATGCTCTCAAACTGATTTTGAAATCTGCATAATTTTTTTTTAGTCCCACTCGAACAGTCTCATTAACCCAGTTGTTAACACCAGGATTTATTGGCATTCTTGCTTTTAAATGCCTGAAGGGTCTTTTTTTTGTAATCTGTGAGAGACGTGGAAATTTTAAAATATGTACGCTGTACAAGTGGGTCTAAGTAATAACTTAGATTCATCTGTTTAATCATAGTGCCAGTTTGATTATTTATTGAAAATAGGAGTTTTCCATCGAAAACTTCAAAAACAACTGCTGTGATAGTTTGTTATTTGCTTTCTACGTCCGCCATGCAATGGCAGGTCAGCGGATCCGGTTGTACTGAAATATTAATGTCATTTGTTAAAATCGTCTTTTGACACAAAAGACTTTAAATGCCTTTAGATATTCTCTGCTACCGAAGAAAATACAAGCTTATGCTTTGGTGCTTTGCTAGAACACGTACTAAGAATTACGATATATTTACTAAGATGTACGCAACTTGCTAGCGGAATATCTAATGTTTCTTAGATGATCATCATTGAGTTTAGAATGTTTAAAGTTATAGTTGCATTGTAGATTTTTGTATGACGTACCCAGTTTACTTTACCGGAGAAGGAACAAACGCATACCGGGTAAGTAGGTTGCATCGTTTAAGTTACAGGACGAGTAAATCATGAACCTTTTTTATTTTTTTATTAGACCGAGAATGAACCGTAATCGGCAGTACCTATAGGGTTTATCGCACCCAAATTTGGTGGTCAGGGTCGGTGGAAACAGTCGTAAACCGCAGATGTGTCTTATGTATGCGGTGTGGTTTCGCGCGTTCTGATAACCAAGGGCCATTGTTAATACATCGGGTGATGTTTTAAATCTGTCTATTTGTACTGTGCTGGTATTTTTACAGCTGATTTACCTAAATTATTTACATGGCCAGATTTGCTCTTAAAATTGATATTTTTTATTTATTTGTTGCGTTATTTATTAACTCTAAATACTAAGCGCGTTTCTTGATGTGTTCTTTACTTTTGTCTCAGAGACGGGGATAGGATCAGTTTGCATTTATGGTTTTCAGTTCTAGACATTTGGCATAACTATAGTATTTAGCATAAAAAATATATTTTATTCTGTGCAAAATAAAAAGGAAATTAAAACTTACGTGGCCAAAGCTGTGAACAGGAACGAAATTTTTTAATGAAGATCATACGAAAATAGGAATATTTCATTCCAATTTGAAATAATGTTTACAACAAAAAAGTAGATAATAACAAGTCACCATTTCTGTATATAGACAGGTCATATAAATAAAACGCATTGTTTTCTGCGAGAGCTTTAATATTTTATATATATATTTTTAATTAAAATCCCATATAATGAATTTCATGAAGATATAACAGTGATCAGTCATGAACTACCGACCGTTATATATTACAAGTAATATTTATGTAGCAAAACTTTTTTAAGAGATAGAGCGACGTGGCGAGGATGTGGCGCCTGATAGTAAGCGAAACGTCTTTTCATCACAACAGAGTGGCATAGAGAACCTTCTTGGCCTTGCGCTGTGCTAGTCAACTAAAATTTTAGATATTATATCTTTATGTTCAGTTATTACTCTGATGACCTTCAAAGCGAAACCTAGTTGTGCTTACATATTCCTGCTTGGAAAAAGTATAACTGACAATCCAGTGGTGCGACAACTCTGTAATGTAATCCTACTGGTAGAAGCTCATACAAAACTACAGATTTCTTTATAGAACGTCTCAAAACTGCATATATGTTACCGTGCATGCTTTTGTTATATTCTCGACGTAATATGTTTTAAACTACCGCACTCCACCAGTCGGGGAATTGAAAATAACAGACCGTCTGGTTTAACAGTCTTCCACAAATTTCTATTAGTACGAGTTCCGTTCTTTTAAAGTGACAATATAGTGGCCGTGTATTTTAAATGAATACATGAATAAATGAAGGCTAGCAACGCGTTTTCGAGTTCTGTAATGTTGCAAATCTGAACGGCAGTGATCGCTTACCATCAGGTGAGCCGCTTCTTCGTTTGTCAGCCCTGTAAAGAATACAATAGTACCACTCCATGCGGACTCTGAAAAAGAGCCCTACCACTTTCTTAAGTTTCAGCAGATTTCGACGGTTCCCTTAATTGTTACTCCGACGCGTCAATGTTTCGTAACTCATTAATTTCCGTCAGTGACATTGTTACCACCCGGCGACGGATTTGCATTTCGGCACCCGTCCGCGGAGTTATTTCATTTGCGTTTTAATTCTATGCAAATTTTCCGTGTTCCAACTCTGGGAGATAATCAGCGCACTACACGTTACATAGTAAGCTAATGGCCGTAAATGCGTTGTTGTGGATTGTCAAGGTGAAGTGTATAAGTCAAGGTAGACTAATGTTCCTAATGTATCTAGTAAGTTACGGTTTTCACCTTGCATTTATTTAATGAACTGTTTTCTAAGGTTGAGATTAAGACTTTCGGCGGCTCCCCATTTCCCTTTAAATTGATTTACTAGGGTGTTTAGGCGGCTAAATGCTTTCTGACAAGCACCCTTGATGGTGACAACACTTGGACAATAATAGTATTTGAGAAGTAGCAGAAGCATCGTGGATCTTTTGGTAAAAATGGGATGTGGTAATTATATTTACGTCCTACATTTTCTTGTTTACTGTTTAAGTATATTATGGGCGATTATCAATTTATTTCAAATTATGTTTGTATGTGTATCTATTGATTTTATTCACAACAAATATAGCAATTGTCCTCAACCTGTCGATTATCATAAGGTATTACATTTTTCACAGATTTTAATAGATGCAATATTGATTTTTTTTTAAATATTGTAATGGCAACAAAAGACAAACCGACTGGGACTAATGGTGGTTTCTCTTAACATAAAATTGTTACATTGCAAAAATAATATACAATTTATCGTTCGGTTAAAAAATTGGGTATATTTTCTTAATTTAAGATTCTTAAACCCAGGGCTCTTTTACCATGTGCTCAACGGTGAAGGAAAACATCGTGAGGAAACCTGCATATTTAAGAAACAATAAAAAAAAGTCTTAAATATGTGAAGTCCGCCAATCCGCAGTGGGGCCGCGTGGCGGTCTATGCCCTTATACCCTCTATATAGAGGAGGCCTGTGCCCAGCAGTGGCTGTTAAGTAAACCCAGGGCAAGTATTGGGAAATGTTAAATACCCTTGGACATGATAGTTAAAATAGTCTAAAGACTAACGATGGGAAGACAAACAGACCGACAGAGATTTTACGCTGATAATACTGCTCTTCATACCGGAATACAATAGTTCTTGGGGCTAAAACAATAGGCAATGTCCAATGCATTACAAGTTTATGCTTCCATATATTACAATTATTATTTTATTGATAAATTATTTGTTTTTAAATTATTATTTTTGTATTGTCTTGTTGTGAAAAAAAAAATTAAGATTCGAAAAAAGATGTATATCGTTAAACATCACTATGTGGCTATAATATTAATATGCAACGATCCAGATATCATGAACGTAAGTTCATAAAACGGCGCGAAGCGTGAAATTGAGAAACTCGTACGGCTGAGCTCTATTGTGCTTGATTGGATTGGTATGTGTGTCATTTGTCAGTTGTTTTGTGCCATTTGCAGTTCGATATTGTACCGCACCGATGAATCCTTTTAGATCTGCTACGCTGTAATCTTTAACACGCGAGTATTTGGCGACAAAGTCTAATTTGTCATTCTGTTCACAAACAACGTTTAAGCGACCCAAAATAAATGAGAGGTCGATTTATTAATTTGACTCAAAAGTTTTATTTTGTCGTTTCCGTTCCACAGTTATTTTTTCACAATGCTCATGTGAGCAGAAGTGTTTGATAAACTTTTCTCAGTGATACAAGCCCTCTGTCAGCGTGTTTGAAGCGTCATTTAATCGACTATCCTCGTCGTAGGTGAATAAGCTCTTGGTGACGGGTCAACAGGCCCCAAAGTGGCCTCGCTGGTATACGCGCCAAAATTCAAAACGTTCCCTCCTGTAAGTTTAACAACCGTAAGTGTTACGAGTAATCTCCACGTGGTTTATAAATAATGTCAAAAAGAGCCACGGTACTATTGTAGTTTTATAAAATTGAATAATTTAATTTATCAATAAATAACAAAAAAAATGTTTAGTGCAAATAAAGTGTCAATTTTCCTGTGTTCTGTTTATACTTTTTGCTAAAAACACATAAGGTAAAAGTTAAATTGTAATTTTAGGTAAATATGGTAGCAGTTATGTAAAACAAGCCCCTTGGAATAGGTAAACTTTGAAAATATGAAATTTCATTAACATGTTTCAGTCTAGACGAAGCTGTTTAGAAGGACTGACGTTGCAGCACTTGGAGCTCTCATCTGTAAGCAGTTATAAATCATGACAGTATTAGAAATTCAAATTTTTGTTATGTTCAAACATGGTATAATAATAAGAAGAGAAAGAAAGTACTGAGTTTAGTTTACACAAAGATACTCATCATGTAGTTGCCAAAATAGTGCCATTTTTAAAATGGTTTTGAAAGAGGCATAAACTTGTAGACCCATATTCAATCTTTTATTTGTTGCTAAGGTATTTTAAACTTTTTTAAGTGAAAGGAGCAAATCGTGCATCTGATGTCAAGCGATAAAGTTGTAATGTCTAATTCCCATTAACTGTGCTGGCAACTTTGGCCTTTACACCGGACAACAGTATTGTTTGTACATTTTTACTTCGCGGTAGCATAGCTAGTATTGAAGTGGTGACGTCCCAAGTAGATTCCACTTTTCACTTTACCATTACCATTAAAATCGTACGATCGATATGTAATTATGGGTAGACACCATGGAGTCATCTAGTGTTCATCAGCGAACAGGTATCAGATTTGATAAATCACAAATTATCCATGTTATGCATGAGATTACTGAGAAATGAAAAATACATCTTTCGATAAAAATATGGTTGGGCGTTCGGTTAATTATAAGAACCCTAGGAAGAGATCTTATACTAAAAAAGTTAACACCCGGATGTAATTAATACCATTATGTATAATATTGAAAGATACAGTTAGGTATCTCTACGTAGATCAAACCGCGGAGAAGTTAATAATTTTACGGCTGTATCCCGGAATAACATTGACAGCGGGATAAATAACACTTCAGTCCGTCTCGAGACCATTGCAGAGAACGTCGAGAATTTTAGTTTAAAATAAAATAAAGTCCCCAAATTGGTATCAAGATTAAATCTTATTAAAATGTCATGATATAAATATACAATGTTTATTTTAAACAAACACAACACAACAAATTACATTTATTATACTCAACGATTGGTATTTATTGTACATTTGTGTACTAGGCGTTCATGACATTAGCGAAGGCAGGTGGCAACGAAGTATCAGCCGTAGGCGTTGTGCAGTGGGTCAACAGGTTCGCTCACGACTCAAGTGGCGTCTCTAAGATGCGATGCCCCTCAACCACTTACTTAGACATTTCGTATAACCGCTGACCTTACAATACATATTTCTCCGTTACAGACAACATGAGAATACAGCTCGATATGGTACAAAGTAAAATATTTCGTTGTATAACTTATTTAAAGGAACACGTCTTTATTGTTGTCTAGCTTTTGTATTTATTAGGCAGCCGGCGTCAACAAACGGATGTCAGATGATCTATTGTGCTTCTCATGCACGTTTGTCTGTGCTGTCGGGGCAAGGGAGTGGGTATCTTATTATATGGGAATAAATTATCCTAATATTTCCACCCACCGCTGCAGTATTCAACTTACGACCTTTTGTGTTCGAGAAATTTAAGTTATGTTTGCGCGTGAAAGTGAAAAAGTAATAACGAATATGACTGTGTTTTGTAGTCGTTCACATTGTTTTTTGATTGATTTCAATTATGCTTGTTGGTTTCAGAAATTGATATGCGCTGACAATGTTTTTTTGGTGTCAAATTAATGGTGTAACTGGATGTAACGTTGGCGTGTCTCTGTCAAGTTCAAGCTTAGTATTAGTCTTTGTCAAGTTTTCATCTGCACGATTATGTACTGTACTAAAATCGCGGCACAGTTAATTTCGCGTACCTCGGACCCGCCACGGCCTCCCGCCCGTATCGATTTTTGTTATTTGCATCGCGTCTGCACTCCCCTGTATCTGCAGCTATTGTTGGATGGCTGTCCAATCGCGGCTCCTTTATTCCTGTGCCTTTATTGAGTTTTCGGGCGTCGTTTCACACTTCGCAGAATTGATTTTTTTCTGTTCACAGTTAGGGTGTTTGCTTAATGCGGTGTCTTTTCGCTTGTGGACACCTTTTGTGTTAAAGCTCTGTTTTGTGTTCACTCCAGAGCATTAAGTGACTCGCTTGGTAAGCAAACTTTTATCAAGTTTCGCTTTCCGTGCGGTTGTATTAAACTAAAATTATTAATTATATCTTAGCCGGAAGTTAGTATTATTAATAATAAAACGTATTTAGTTTCATTAATAGTACTTTAGTTATTCTATTTTCAAAATTGTTTAATGCTTTTCCCCATTATTGAAAAGTGACTTTTAGTCTACTTCTGTTTTAACTGATACCAGTTAATTTTTACAGTGGAGTTCTTTTTTTATTTTTATAGAAGAATGAGAGTAACAAGCAAGTGACTTTTTTAATATTAAATGATCGGATTTGATTCTTAGGACCCGATAAAATGTAAATTTTGCTGATACTCTTGTACTACTGTTTTTTTTTTATTTCCCAAGTCGCATAAAGAAATACTGCTGACGATAACTGTTTTCATTAAGCAAACTCAATCTTATTTTATATTATTGGCTTTGGCGTTAGGGGTAGTTAGCACATAAAGTGCTTGAATTTTAAGCAGGGGATGTGTTTGTATGATCTTTCGGGCGTTACTCCATTTGAAATTTACCTAGAAAAGTCCTAACAAAACAAGTTAATGTTTTCTTATAGTCGGGGAAAAATGTTTTATAATAAAATCAGGATCTGTGGTTATGCTTTCGATAAAAAAAAATATAAATCGCACTATTAGATATTTAGAATATAAGATGAGCGTTGTATGTTGGATTAATATTATTATATATTATATTTGTCTTAAGCTTATAATACATAGTCACTTATTTGTAGCTAATCAAAGAAAATTTATGTGAGCAAATCTAAATTTGTCGGATGAACATTCCATTCCACCTTGTTGTCTCAACTCTGAAACTTAAATCAAGCAGTGTGTAACGAGAGCATCCGAGGTGATATTTCCAAACCCGCCTGACGTACTTACCTTAGTGTTCTGGAAATAGTTGCTCGTGCATTTAGATCGTTTACAACTATTTCGGCCCGCGTCCCTCTACCAACCGCGACACTGATAGCAGAAGCTAGAATAGCCCTTCTGATGCTATTTTAATATGTTGGCTATTGAGTGTTTGATTAATATTTTGGTATCTAACGTCAACCAACATTTTACTTAACAGCTACATCGAATTGATATGTTACGTTATTGGATATCGTTTTACTTTGATTCATACCAGATATAATTAAAGATTTATGTTTTAACGTCGTGACTTGAAAATCCTTCTGGCACTAAGGCAAGTAGATATTTGGTCGCGTCCGTCCGCCTTTTAACAATTTGACTCACTGTTCACGTTTGTTCACTCTACACTTACACTATTAAATAAGTCGCAGCATAGGCATCTTTTAAAAACTTTGTGACTAAAATTAGTTTTCACATCGCATTAAAAAGCTATTCTTAATTTACACAATTTTTTTTTGGTACAGTTACCGTAGTTAACCAACAAAACTTGGCTTAAATAAAAATTTTATAATTTCCAAATCGAGGACTTTCATTAAGTTGTATCCGTTGTGAATTTCTAACACACCCTTGATCTTCTTGAGCGTCTTTGACGTCGTTGCCCGCTGTCTGATGTAAATTGAGTAATTACCGGTGGAGATTAGGCGGTAATTCTCGGGGCGGGTGATATCGATCAGTTGGTATCACTTCATCGCCAAGTTTAACTTTGAATCAGTTAATAATTAAAGTGTTATCAGTGGAGATGGATTTTAACCATCCGCGCGGTGGGTTGTTAGAGTCATCAAATTAATGTCCCGATCGACGTCAACGTGATAGTTTTTCGTATTGTGTGGTTGAAAATATCGCATGTGGTATGACAAAAATATTTACAGCATTGTTGAACAATCGTTTACATGAAACTAGAAGAGACATAATGTTGACAAAATTTTGCTGCCAAGGACATGTATCCAAGTCCAATTTCCTATAGGTTATAACATAGAGGCAAAAAATTGTTTTGTACCGTCATAAATAATATGTATACAAATTGAATTATTGATACTAGATTTCTACTTAAAAACACGCAAATACGAAAAAGGTTGTCGTGTCCTTTTGCGTTCACGTTGCCAACAATGAGTATATGCTTGTACATTTTATGTATGATAAAATATTTGCTTTTAATGAAACTTTGATAAACAGTACGGCTCAATATTTAAATGACAATGGAAATAGCTTTGTAGGTTTTTATACGTTTGAATTTTTTCTGAAAGAAAAGCGGCTTATGTCTCTTTCCCTATTAGAAATTAGGTATAGTTTCTCAATCAGGTATATAGCTCACGTGCACGCATCTTGTGCAATGTCTTAAATGGCCTGTTCGTTTTAAATTTAAAGACAAATTTACCCAATCTAGATTTTTTCCTGATTAGTACAGGAAACAAAACTTTGCCTGAGACCCAATCTAGGTGATACGTACTACGCTTGTTGTAGAGTCAAGCAGAGGTTCGAATTGTTTAATTAATTTATTCATTAAAATCCGGTCTTAGTGGTATTGTAGCTCTTACTTCACTTGGCTATGCGCAGCGCTTTTCATCCAGAGAAATAAGACTGTAAACCTCTTCACAGATCTCACTTAAACTTCTTGACAGACTGGAGCACTGTGATTACTGCTTGACTATTGCTGAAGTCTTATTACTACTTCGTGTTCTTCTGAGAACGCCAGTATTGGTATCTGTCAGAAGTTGCTTTTAATCTATGGACTTAACTGTACACGACCTTTGAGTGCAAGCTGAGAGTAGAATGGATTTATAGAATGTAACTGTTAAGAGTTTATGGCGCAATATAAACTTTTATGTATACCATTTTATTAGTTCGTTCGCATCGGATTTTTTTACTTTCATCACATTTCAAACGTTGTAATTTCGATGACCTTAACACATTTAATATCTTTCTTGTTATACAGCTATGTACATACATTTTAGGTTTATACTATAAATCTAAAAAAAACTGGATATATTTTTAGCGATGGCTATTAGAACCAGACTCTTCTTCTCTTTTTTGTTTTAACTTTCCTTACTTTTGCAATGTTAGACATTTTTTTAATATACTCTAATTTAATACTATTTTTGCATTGAATATATTTTTTTGCATAATTGACACGTGGAATTTAAATTAGTCATTCAAAAATGAAAAACAAAATTGTCTTAAATAAAGTTATATTAAAGTATAACTTAGCAATTTATTCAATAATTTCACTATTTTAAAGTGAATAAATTGACGAGAATTTATTGACAAAAAAGTATTAGTGATTTATTATCTTTTCGTTTAGATATATTGATCATGCGAATAGATATGTTCAAACGAGAGGCAAATTTATTGCAGTAAGCATTCTGTTGCAGTAATTCGTGAGAGTGTATCAAATAAATGTAGTAATAAAATCAAAAGAAAAAGAAGTGTACATTATATTTTTTACACTTAGATTACTTTTAAAATTGTAATTATGAATTTATTTCTCCATTTCGACTAAGTGATTAAAGTAGGTTGTTTATTTCGAAATTGCGGCAAAGTGTGGGGTTCAATATTAACCACCTGTTAAGCGAAATTTTTGCCTCGTGGCCTCGTTATTTATAGAAATCTTCAAATTTCTGGAACTGTCTCCATCAATTTGATGTTATTTAAAATAAATCAGAATTATTTTCACAATTATTAATACCTATTTGTTATGTAAATTGCTTCGGTGAGTTTAAATTCAAATAACAATTGGGATCCTTATTTTTTTATCACTTAAATGTTTCGCTGCCAATTCGTCTAGACGTCTCAATAATCTTTAACGTGTGCCCTCTTAAACTTACAGAACATTGAACTAAACTTGGCTGTTCTTAGTATTTCAATGAACTTCAACCATCACCCTTTTCTTTTAAACCATTTATCAAAATCGTACGCAGCTGCGATATTATCAAAGTCTCCTCGAATCTAATCAAAGTTCGACTTATTAATTTCTCAAATATCATCTTTCTCTCTCAATTTGGTCCGTCCATTGACATCAAAGCGAAATCATATTATTTTTCCAATGATATCTGGAACACTGAATTGGGTTCATGTGACGGCGTAATAAAGAACATTCGATATTGGTATGCATGGGCGTGGAATTGGTAATAATGCGTGTTGCTTTATAAAATGCGTCATGGTGAATTATCGAGTTTTTATGTCGATACTTTTTGCATATCTAGTCTAGTATTAACGACGAGACGGTGTGGTCGACCTGGGTAGATGTGTGTTTTTATTACAATTAAGGCACGTGACCTTTTCAAAGATAAAGAGCTGAGGGACACGACAGGCGGACTAGAATGCCACACCTTACCTCGCTAACAGTTGGGGTGCATTTGCTCCGCATCTGTCGCTTTTTGCTCCGCCGCGTCCTTTCGTTTAGGCATTAAGCGAAGACCCTCGAGCGCGTGCCGTTTTTGTGCCGACATCGGCTTCCATTGTTTCAGACTAGTAAGACTCCTTCAAGTGAACTCTATTTGAATTGAAATTAGTCGGTATAGTGGTAGAGTGCCTTGATGTAGTTTCTTTTGCGGTTGATTGTATTGAAATTTTTATACTATCGAGACATATATCTGATCGTTAAACAGTTTGGTATTTTTAAGGAGATTAAATGATGCGACGAGCAAATCAGCGCCTGATGTACAAAAACTGCCCTAGCCCCGCACTGCGCTCGTTATGCAGTGATTTGTGATGTTATATCTCTTTGTCCAGTAATTACGCTAGCAACATTGCATTTCAACCCGGAGCAGTTTTCAATAAAAGCTTTCCATTTAGTCCCAATTTTTCAATGATTCTACTTTCTTTTGTTTACCCTTACACTCCTTTTGGTTCATATTAAGACACCCTATACATTGAGCGTTTGTCCATTGTCGATGCAGACTACTCTTACAAAACCTTTATGTCATATACGAGCATATTAACAGTAGTTACTATACTTATTAAACAAACCTTATAGTTAACACGGATTTATTATACGCACGTCTTTATCGTTTTTTGTTAAAATGTAATACGTTAGTTAGATGTTCGAACCAATAGGGTACACGTGTTAAAACCCCTGCATCGACAGCTGAGCGCTTAGATCGCGGTAACAGCACGATTTCATTGATTGATGGATTTCTCATGACTGCAACGCGACATTAGCTTACAAAATACATAAAGGCGTTTTATAACTAAATAAATTTCACATACATATAAATGGAAAGTTACAGTTGTGATGGAGTTTTCTATAATGCCTTGAATCTATATTGTTATTCACTGAAAAAAATTCAACAACTTGTAATAAAAGAATATCTCTTACGTCATTATATATTATTTATAGTCGTTGTTGCATCTTCAGGCCCTCTCAATATGATATTCTCAATAAAAGTGTTCTCAACTTTTTAAATAATAAAATAAAATAAATTAGGTACACAATAAATAAGAAGTTCATAAATCATAATAACTTGTACAGGAAGCAGTGGCTTTGAGTTATAGTAAAAATAATCTTTACTGCCTCCGTGGCCTAGTGGCATAGGCTGGCTCTTTACAAATCGGAGGTCGTGGCTTTAAATTTCGTAGAGTATAATTATAGTGTAGATTTTGTGTTGTTTTTTTTTAGTGGTGTTAGGGCATTATGGATATATTAACTGATTGCCTCAGAAGTAAGGAGATAAATGCGTCGTATGGGCATGTAATAAATCGTGAAATAAAAGTGTGGACCAATAATTTTATAGAGGTAGATATTATGTCACCGCCTCTGCGCAAACGCTTGAGCATGTATATAGCGCGCAGTTGGCTGATTTCTTATATATTGGTCGCCTTGACCAACGTCACTCGGGAGCACATTTAATAATTTTAAGAATAATCAAATATCAAAAGGTTACGAAAATAAATAAACCTATCAATAAGACCGTCCCCTTGGCTTCGTTGGCGTGGATTATTAGTTTGTGTTGTTCTTCAATTTCTTCGCACTATTTCAGGACAAAAAAGGGACCTATGCCACGTTCCCTACTACAAACTACCTGCCCTTATAATATATCTAATCATACCGAATTCTTGCTCCGCGAAAGGCCTTTTTTATTATAAAGGACGAACCAATAAGAATTTTGAAATGTATAACATAAGAAGGCGTTTACATCTTGTTTATATAGTAAGTAACTAGCTTGATTTTATATATCGGTATTTTTTTTTAAATTACTTAGATCGATTGAAACAGCCCAAAGAGAATACAATCGGTTAACTATACCAGCAAAATTGTGAACAATAATCTGACATTTTTTTAATCTTAAAAAATACTAGCTGTATAAGCATACATACTTATAATATTGAGGGACGTTGTCCATAATCATGCCCATAACATAAAAATTGCAGAAATGTAGCGACTTTCATTCTTGCCATACTGGTCGTGACTAGATATTCTCTCTTACCATACCATACCGAAGAGGTGCTTAATTTTCACTTCTATTCATCACCGGTCTCTGCTAGGCTTACTGGCTAGCCTTTATTGTATTTCAGTTTAAAGGGCAATATTTGTAGCGTAAATACTGGGCACAGCGAAATAACATGACCTACGTCAGAGTGATAGTGTCGTACCAAGAAGATTTAAACGAGTATAGTTCAAATAACTTCGTGGCGTTGTGTTCTTATAAGCAAGAGTGTCGCTTTCAATTATGATCACAATATGCTTATCTTATAGTTAATTTAATAATGAAGAAAGGACCAAGGACCCTATGCATAAGGTAAAAAATTGGCCAGTGATTAGCGCATAAGCAATTCTACGAAAGCTTTTATTGATTTACGCAGTCAGCTAGTAATAACGAAAAAATCACATTATATTTATCAAGCACCAAATTAGGATCTTTCTCACCGACTCCATGAAGATAAAAGTAACGACTACCTACTTTTCTAGAGTTTTCTACTCCATTAACATCCCCACTTGATTATCCATATTAAAGTACCTCACCGTCATTCTGTTCGTTATACCTGCGCCGAGCATCGTGTTTTAGGACGCACATTTAACGTCTTCTCGTTAAGAGCTATCTTACTCATATTATCTTCGAGTTGGTGAGTGGCCTAATTACCATCGCCATAAGTATGGTGACTTCCTGTTGCGTACGTTATGGTTCTCTTGATAACATTTTACGGTTTGTGATTGAATTTACATCCGAGTAACTTGAGCATGACTTTTAAAACTTTGAAAATCACTTTTTTAGATGTGTGTCATTCTGGAATTTGGAAAGACATCAATCATATGTTCTGCTATTTGATTCTCAAAAGAATGAATTTTAGATCAACATCTTAAAATCAGTCATACATACAAAATAAGGTTATTTGTTAGTTATAGAAAGAAGTATTTATTTTATTGTTAAGTTATTATTATTTTAATAGAGTAGGCGGGCAAACGCGCAAACGGCTCACCCGATGTCCATGAACATTTACCTTGTCAAACATTTGCAAATGCGTTGCCCGCCTTCAAGGTAGGTATTTTTCGAAGTGAAAGAGGAGGGGGAGTCAAGGGAAGAGGGAGGTTGAAAAAGGAACGAGGGGGTTAGGCCACTTCACTCACCGGAAGAAACGCGGAAGGACAAACATTTCCACTTTACGCCGATTTTTTGTGAGGTGTTTCTATCACCGTAAAACTAATTTTTTTATTGGAACTGTTTCGTTCATAATCTATTGATACGTCGCTGTGCTTATAGGGCAAATAGGTCGCTTCGGTAATGTACTTCAATATTGCCAGCAATATTAAATCACATTGATATTTCAATAACCGATAATGCAGTAGTACTACCCAGAACTCTTGCAGAATTTGCTTGATTCTGAAAAAGAGTCCTGCCACTATGAATTCGCCGGTTATCTGGTATAACAAAGGTGAATCAGTTCTGAAAAAACACAAACGCTTTTATTAAAACAAAATCAGTTTGTGTAATAACCAAGCCATTATTATAAGTGGGCTTTTTATTCGAGGTGAAGAGACAAGACGAGCAAATATTGCCAGGTGCATTACTTGTTCGTCGTGGTGGTCTAAACACGAAATTTGCAAATTAAGATCAATAAATAATCATACATCAAAAGTAAATATATTTTAATTTAATAGCATGGACACTGAGACTTAGGTATGAGGTATAGCAAGCAGTGTGAGTAACGTTAAAAACATTATTATTATTTACCATATATACAATTTACAAACCTAACGTAGAATAGAATATTTTTACATCTGCATAACAGTTTCCTGTTTTTAAGCGATTAAATACACTATCTGACTATACGCTGCGGTTTTAATTAACGTTTGCGGTGCTTAGTGCAATTGCAATGGTGTGCAATTTATAGTTTCCAACAGTAATTTGTTCGTTTTCTATTTCTATTTGTAAAAATCACGATAGCAAATTTATGTTCTATTTTGGTTTATTAGCTCTGTTTCTTGGTTTTAACTTATGTTATGATTCCTCCCAATTTATTGCAAATCGCTGGTCTAATACTTATGGATAAGATTGATGATGATATGGTGAGATATCCGTCTAATTTGATTTATTGATTTTGCTATGTTGAAAGTTATAGTTAATCTTTTCGGCATAGGCATGCTGACAAGGTTAACTATTTTCTTGCAGGTTTAATAAATACTCATTAGTGTCTCTAACATACCTTTTACGGTTACATTTTTACGGTGGTAGAGCCACACAGCTGTTCCCGCTGCTGAATGGGCCGGCTCGAACTGGATAAGTACTACGACCTCACAGAAGATCGGCGTAAAGTGGAAGTGGTTTGGCTTCCGCATTTCGTCCGGTAAGTGAAGTGGCCGGTGGCCAATCCCCCTTCCTTCCCTTCCTCCATCTCCTACTCCCCTCCCTATCTCTCCACCCCTCCTTCTTCCGCTCCTCTCTCCTCCTGCGTCCTTCTCCCTCCCTTAAAGACTGGCGACGCATCAAACATTACATGTTTCAAATGTCCATGGGCGGCGGTGATCACTCACCACCAAGTGAAGTTGTCGCTTGCTCGTTTGGCAGCCTAATCCGTAAAACAAAAAACCTGTATTAGTGATGCTGATGGGGATATATTTAATTTTATGTATTTTCGTTATAAACATACACCAATTCGATCTTATTTTTATTACAGTAATATATGGATAGTAAAAAATTGTAAATATTTGAAATAGAAAACAATAAAATAAATGGATGTAGTTGCTATTTTAAACTAAGAAAGAGTTGATACTTAAATGGCAATAAATATATAAATACATGTTAAAGTTTACACGTTCTTTATATCTAATAATTTTTCACTGTGTAGTCAATACCGTATAATAAGGGTCAGTCAATTTATCGAGTTATTCCGAATCGTCCCCACGTTAAATAAATCTCCTTTATTTGCTTATCCATATGTCGCTCGTAAAGGCTTTCGAACATAGATAAAACCATATAGGAAATGTAGATAGGAGCCTTGTTTCATTAATTTCGAATCGTTTTTATTTAAAAAAATATTGTAGGGTTACAGTTTAACACACTTATATCTGAAACGATATACTTTGTTCGTTATAGAGTTAAACTATTAGAAAACTCAGTGATTTCTTGACTTGAAAAGAAAATATGCAAGGGTTCTAAAAAACCTTGCATCAAAAGCCGTAGGTTGAGCGACAACTGCTTACTTAATAACGTCTGTTGCACTTATTGGCAAGGTCGTCCGGGAAAGTACCACGACTACGCGAGAGGGCTGTTACATAGACAATAAAACTAAATTACATATTCCATTGTGTCTACAACTATGTTTCTTACAGCGTTCATTAGCTAAGCTCTTTCTGCATGGATCGGCATGGCTTGTTCTGTAAATAGAAAACAATTAAATGAATTGTAATTGACTGGGACTTCGGTTAATTATGATACTTAGACGTTTAACATCTTAGTCTAACCAATGACCTTGAGTTGTTGTTTATAACGTTATAAATAACAACTATATTAGAAACGTCGTGAATAAACACAATTAAACGTGAGAAAACAGTATATTACTGTTCTTTGATACATTCACTGCTGACCCAAAAAATCGTTCAATACAGCGA
>DWHO01000155.1:0-25192 GCA_018247575.1 Eurytides lysithous rurik | reverse complement strand
CCCCCCCCCCCCCCCCCCCCCCCCCCCCCCCCCCCCCCCCCCCCCCCCCCCCCCCCCCCCCCCCGGCCACCTCACTCTGGGCCTCTCACTCTGCTCACTCTCACGGACAAAATGCGGAAGCGCAAACACCTCCACTTCAGGCCGATTTTTTGTGTGGTCGTGGTACTTACCCGGTTCGAGCCGGCCCATTCAGCAGTAGCGGGAACTGATGCGGGACTCTAAAAACGAAGACAATTTAATGTGATTCCACGAAATGTGAAATGTTTCTGTTGTTATTTATAAACAAAAATCCATAACTAAATTGATTACAATGTCTGAAATAAAAAGTATTTTGCGGGAAAATAAATAGCTATCGTTCATGATAAAAGGTATAAGAAAATATTTAAAAAAATTCTAAAAAAATATTAAGGTTACTACTTAGGGCATTACAATTTTCTTAAGTGAAATAATTACCTTTACGAATAAGTTTTTAATTATTGCAAATCTTAAAAATGTGTCGGGTACAGTAATAAAAGAACCAATAAACTATTGTGATTTATTTGGTACATTATTTATCGGCGGACGTATCAATACTTTTTAATTTACCTTTAATAAGAAGTATAATAGAACATATTCGTTTTTGTCATTTATAATCTTGTAGAGATGTATTTTAATGAATAAGTAAATTGAAAGATAATGAAAGACATATTCTAGAAGAGACAAGTTAAGTTCGACTTCATTTGAAGATTCAAATTATAAACAACTATTCTTTTAATACGCAACCATGTATAACATGTGCTAACATACCTATAGTGTGACTGCATGAACGAAGCCGTCTAGACGTGTCGGAATTGAACCCAGCTCCCACCGAGCATGGACATGTCATGTATCCTTAATATTACTTGAATGGAACGGAACACAACCACACGTGCTGCCTGTATAACCATAGAGTGTTTGCTCTGTTATTTGTCGGTTTAAATTTAATTATTTTTCGCTTTTCCATTTTGTAACCATAAAACAAATACAGTAAACATCTATTCTCTTGCATTGAAATTGTAGAGTTAACCATTATGTTCGTGATTCATTTACCGCAAGAATTATTATTTATATTTAAAATTTTATATGAAGAAAGATTGTAATTTTGAAAAAACTTTAAACAGGGCCAAATTTTTACATGGTATTATTACCATACATGTATAACGTTACATGCATCATGTGTGCCTAAGTCATATCATCTCAGCACGAACAACACGTGAAGACGCGTCGCCGGCTATGACGGAATTCTAAGCCGTTTCCGCAGTACAAATATGCGGTTCCACTTGCTATGCCCGGCGTCTGGGATCTCAATTAGACAATTCTATCGCCTCAGATGGACTGAGACGTGCCCTAGATGAGTGAGACGCGGGTGGGGTCTATGCAGGAGTGTGAGGCAAGGAAGTGGTCGGAATGGGGGTAATTGAGATTGTTACCGGGCGTCCACGCGAGCGCGACTGGCGATTGGGGTCTAAATACGAAAACTACTTTGATTTTTAGAGTCATAAAAAGACGTAAAAAAAGTTAAGTGGCTATTATTTACAAAATTTTCGTTACACTAAATATCGTTACCTAAATAACTATTAAGCTATCTGCGTTTTTCTATCGAATGGTTATATTTTACCTTTGGGCAAGAAAAGAATCAGTCATCTTGTCACCAGTCACAATAATTAATAATTTGGTATGAATGTTTATATCAAAAAATACATATCGTCAACTATCTTTCTTTATCAGTGTCCTTTATGATTATATTATAGATAGGTATTGATATAAATATTTATATCGATTATTTAAAAGAAAGCTATTTATAACTGTTTATATTTAAAGTAAGTAACAGCCTATAAATGTCCACACTGCTGGGCACAGGCCTCCTCTATACAGATGGTACAAGGGCACAGACCGCCTCTTTCAGAAGACCTATTTTTTAATCGTTCCTTAAATATGCTGGTTTTCTTATTCTCTTTCTCTTTTTTTTTCTTTAAAAACGCTGCCCTTATTGTAAGACAGAAATGTCTTTTGTGTTAGAGCGTTTTACTTACATAAATCTTAGGCGGACAAATGTCTAGATCTGAAACAAGTATTTGTAGTTCGTTCAAATATTTACCCCAGGTGGGAATCGGACCCACGACGCCGAAGGCAATAGCTTAGCAACTGCGCCAAACGGTCATGAAGGTTTCCTCACGATGTTTTCCTTCACCGTCGAGCACGTGGTAAATCAGCACTTAAATTTGCTAGTTATTTATTTTATTTTGGATCGCCAACATAACACACAATTATAAATTGTACATATATTAATTCACACAAATGAGGAGAATTGCTGTTATAATTATAGGAAACCACGACATGACAATACAGAGCAACTAAACATAAGATTTAAAAGCAAAATGAAAAGCATAAACGAAAAGCAAAATAATTCTAAACATAACATAAAAATACAGACAGTTCAACATAAAACAATGAAATGAGTTATAAATAAACAAATTTATTGGTGCCGGCACCGGGATTAGAACTCAGGTTGCTCGAGTATACTGAATTAAAAGCGACTTTTGCTGACGTCCAATATAACGCTGAGAAATTCCAAATAAAGGTACATTTCAATAACGTATAGTTTTATACTTGGAGTTGTATACAACTACATTTTCATGCATGTACATTCTCCACCAACACCGACACGTAAGTAAAGGCAAAAGAAAGGCAAACATATCTGCTCTGTCTGCATTTATATTAGTAAGTCTAAGCGACACTGGTGTCGATGCGATTGTGCGAGGGGCTTGGCAGGTGAACTGCCCTGGGGGTGGTAATGCACTTACCTACGCATGGCCCACCCCTAATTGTTTTACCTATCTGAGTGCACAGTATGCCGCGCTAATGCAACCAAATATGTCACTATTAAATGGACCGTTGTCAAGTCGAGGAGCATAGGACATGTTTCGTTTACACCTGACTCAGAGATATATCGAGTAGGTTCATTACAACAAAAATATTAATGAATTAGATCAGATCTCACTTACACCCAGGTGAATCGTTAAAAAAAATATGGTTTTGACCTCCGTTTAAGTATAATAACTAAGTCCCATCATCTCAAAGCAAAGGCAACTACAATTTCAATAATTTGTGGATATATCAGGGTAATAACATAACAAGCAGTCATAACATCGGATTAATTGACTGCGTGTTTTTCACCATATTTAAGGGAGACTCCTTTGAAGAGTCTGCCGGGATCTGATACTACTCTGGCAGTTATTGTACTGTCAAGCAGTAATGTGTAAGCACAACTGTATTCCGCTTTGAAAAGCAATGGTGCCAGTTTACTGGGCACAGAATTATAACATCTTAGGTCTCCAGATGACATGCGCAGATTAGGGCCAAACAACTGTTTTACAGCATTGTGTTGTTATGGACAAACATCTCGCTTACCATCAGGCGTATTACTTGTCCGTCGAGTCACTTTATCGCAAAAATTAATAGTAAATGATACGACGGTGACACGACTTGTAACGCCAAATATCAAAATTAAATTGAGCGATAAAACCTTTGACGTCCGTCTGTTACGTCGGCCGACACCTAGTTCCAAATGATTCGACTTGGCTACGCTGACGTGAGCGGATCTGGGCGATTATCAACTGATGAGCGATACCCACGCGTAGCTGCCTCTGAGCGGTGCACATAGCTCTCTATTGAATTGCACGAAATGGTTAGAATTAGTTATAGAGCTATAAGGGGAATGCATTCGTGTAATGTAATGGTCGTTTATATTAAACATATATATTTAATGTGGAAGTCAAAATTCAAAAACAGATTATAATATCAGCAGACATATTATACTTCTAAAGCTATCAAATTCACTGAACATATCATAAAAAACATTAGAAATTGTGGCAAATCCCATCAATTCAATTATAGAAAATCAATATAGCGTCTACCTGATCAAGCCGACATTGAATTGATATAGTTTCCTACTTCACAAGACAAGTTCAATGAACACAACATTTTAATCCCAACATCGGTTGGTGTACACGTATCTGTTTATTACAGTGACATAATTGGAATAAATTACAGGGTAATCGTCGTAATTCTGTTACTTATTGGCAATAACCATTTACCGGTGTAGGTGATACCACGTCTCAACAGGCATATCCGTCCGATTTAATCCCTTTACGAAGCAGCGGATAGCCACCGCACAAATCGAGCGTTGCTCAGCCGGTATTAACCAGCTCATACAAACAGACTTGAAGTATTAATGAGCGCTAACTAATCTGACAGTTTGACGCGCCATGGCAACTCCACTCCCTGCTGCGGCCCTCGACCGCTGAAACTAAATGTATATATTCTTTAATATTGGAAACTTGGTACTTTGCCGTGTTAAATTTAACTTAAAATAATCCTATGTGCTTCTGAGATTTGAAGAATTGCAAGTTAAAGTAATGAATGTTTTATTTAAATAAAACAAGAAAAAACCGAAAATTTAGATTAAGTATCTTGTATTTAAAGTTAATCGATATTTACAATACGTAGGATACAAGATTATTCTTTAAAAACCCAAGTTAGGGGACAGGTCATTTGCAATTCCGAGTTGCAGCAAGTAAAGATAATTTGAATTTGAAACTGTACAAAATTTTAAAAATAGCTCAGCAGCTACTTGGTACATTGGAAGCGATAAAGTTTTCTGTGTTTGATGGTACATCTGCGGCACTTGACTTGAAGCATCCCGAGTTTTCTTTATCCGAAGCATCTCTTATAACACGCCCAAAATGGATTAACCGATTTGTGACAGTCGTAAAGCTGACTATGTCTGAAGTTGTTGAGTCGGAATGAGGTATACAATACAGAGATTAACTGTGCCACGAGTCACCCATAAGTTAATCCTATAATGTTACAAGTAATAAGTTCAGTACGTTGAAATCTTTAGAAAATTTTGATCAACTCACCTTTACATATTTTCACAACAATAAGTCATGATAATGACAATAATGGTTTATAACGAAACCTGCACAAAAAAATATCTAACTTACTGAAGTATTAAGCAATATTGGTTAATTAAGAAGTCGAAGCGAGTAAAAGAGGAAAAAACGATGATTCATTTTAAAATGTTTACAGGCGTCGTAAACAGAAAATACAAAATTTATTTGAAACATCACAATTATTGCCGTCTCGGCGGCACTTTCTACAAGTGACAACACTACCGATCTCGTTCAGAACACCTAAGAATACGCTAGCACATGTCGACGATACCTTAAAAATTGTTTGAAGGAATTATGCCCGCCCGATATCAGTCTAAACCAGCCCGTACCGGCATAACAAATACCGGTAGTAAGAAAGTTCACCCCGTATCGTGAAAGCAGAAAGGATCGAATCGAAAGATCGTCTAAAATTCTCTCAATCAGGTTACCCGATAAAAAATGTGAAATGTGTAACTTTTGCGAAAATATTAAAGGATATCGAAACGTCCCTTTTTTAAATGTTTATTCGATATAGGTCGGTGCTTTTGCGAAGTTCGCCTGAAGAAGTATCACATTATTTCCTAGTTATTTTGCCACCAAATAAAATCAAATCGAAATATCTATATTTATTCAATTAGTTCTTTTGAGTCGTTATTTTGATATCTCAGCTCCTGTCGAAGGTACCACCAGCTCGAAATGCCGTTCTGCTAAGAAGGACCGGGAAGCAACCCAAGAATTGATCTTTTAAAATACCGTTACAATATGTTTAGCCTTAATACAATGTAATAACTTAACCAAGCAGTAAAGTTCAAACAATACCAATACTTGAACAGTTCAAGCTGTATTTACGACTTACTTATCTCGTGTGTTAAAACAATTCCCGTAAAAAAGACTAATCCCTTAAAACAAATCCCCCATTTTAATTAAAATGTGTTTTAAATTTATATTCCATAGTATTGGTTAAGAAGAAAATGTTCTTAGAGGAATTTACAGTTTATAATTCTATTTTCAATGTAAACCTTCAACAAACTAAGATATTCTTTTCCTATTAACACTGAAATATACACTTTATTTCGTTTTTATATAGCAAAGAAGTGTGTGAGTGATAGAGAAAAAGTTACACCCTATTCATTTGCAAAAATCGCTCACTAAAATGCTGTCGCAGCTTAATGACTTATACGCCAAATCTAATCACCGTTTCAGGTTGCTTGCCTTAGTCATTTTCACTTAAATCTTACATACTCGTACATTAATGTCCACCAACCGGTGGACTTCACGCTATTCGAGTTGGAGTGTCGAGCTCAAAAATTTTTTATTTGTTAACTATTTTTGGCTTAATTATCTTAAGTTTACATATACTGTACATTATCATACAAGTCACTAGAAAATATTTTTTGTACATTTTAAATTTCTTTGCAGCTGAATGGTACAGAAAAATTGGAGTTGTTTTTAAATTATTAATGCCATGAATCCGTGACAAACGCTTAACAAATTCTTAATACGAGAGATTCGAAAAAAAAAGAGGAATATTTTCTAGTTTATTTCTCTAATTTCTAGAACAATTCTAGCCATGTTTAATGTATTTCTTTGTTGTTTTTTTAATGTAGTAGGCTGACAAACGAGCAAGCAGCTCACCTGATGGTTAGCGATTATCGCCTCCCATGGACATCGAGATTAAGACATTTTCAAAGCCAACGTTCTTAATCTCGTTCCTTTCGTAAGAGGAGCGACAGTACAATGATGGGGCTCTATTAGCTTGACCAATCATTTGCCTACTCACAAAAATGAGTATGTCGCCCACATAATAAGGGCATCTCTTTCTAGCCTTGAAGCTTTACCAGAAAATTGCCACAGTGCTGCGGTAAACATCGTGTCTCTTTACCACATATTCTTGCATTTAATACAAGTTCATTAACGTGATTATATATTGAACTTGCGGTTTTATAATACCAAGCATATTAATAACCAAGCTCAATGATACTGTGCGCTAAGAAAAGCCACAATGAGCTGCTAATGTTTGATAAACACCACATGACGTTTAATACCCCGACATCGAGCATACATTAAACAGTAGATAAAATATTTCACTCGAGTCGCACGCACGATATGCGACATTAATAACGATATTTTATTTAAATCACAATAAACTTACTAATAAATGCTGACGATTTGTGTACAAATGAATGCGTTATGAGCATGTAATCCGAGTCATAAAAATTCATGAGGTTCGACTGGCCACGTATTGTCCGACTGTATCCGTAATGATGACACTTTTAATTTGATTTTAAATTTATTTATAGAAATACTAAGTAATACCTTCTTGAAATACATATTTTGTTTATATAATTATTTAAAATCTGTCTTAAATCAAAGTATTATAAGAAGCTATTAAATTTAACTACGTTACCCATATTGTAGTTGGGTTATTGTAGTTATCTATTTCCAATAAAGTTGGCGTGATATTGTCACGGTTGATTGATAGTTTGATGACTCGTTTAGCATAGTTGCTCAGCTATTGGTTTCGACGTCGCAGGTCATGGGTTTGATTTCCACCCAGGGTAACTTTTTATATTAACTATAGATAATTGTTCCGGTAATAGCTGCCCCGTGTTGAAAAAAAATACTGGTAAAACGAGCTTACAAGCACAGATCCATTGATAAATACATTTCGGTATTTCGTGAAAGAGGTCATAAAAGACAATATTGAAATTTACAAACGTGACCTCTAACCGACAGCGGCCAAATCCATCCCCGCTCCCTACTCTGTGCTTCTGTTGAGGAGAAGAATTTATTTTTAAGTTGACAAGGAAAAAGTCACGGATGCGATTTGTCAAGCTCGCCGTCAACACTTAGCATAGTTATAGTGACAAAGCGGACAGCATTACGTATTCCCCGCGTACGCGGAACGCGTCCCCCCGAAATCAGTAAAAGGCCGTTTGTCGGCGTCCGCTTAAAATTCAACGGCCAGGCGCCGGCACGATCCTGAGAGGAGCTCCTCTCCTACGGTGCACCCGAAACACGTACGAGGACCCCTAAGTTCACTCATGGCGATGGACATATTCTAACGACGGTCTCACCAATATAAAATCAAAGAATACATCGAACACACACGCCTAGTAACAGCGTAACTAAACGTACTGTACCTTCACCTTCACCTTTCTTAAAGTTTCCAAGAAAATCGGTTGCATTTTGACTTAAAGTAAATTCTATTGAAAATATAAAAAAATAACTTCCCGACGAATGATTCGTTTCTGCACACCAAGAAAGTTGAGATAAGCGAACACGGCCCCGACTAATGGCAAGCATTAGTGAAGTGAAAGCAAGAACTTTACAATTCCAATTAACTGCGATATTTGTTCCATTAACGATCTGTCGTTAAAATTCATCTTAATTCCTTTCATTGCCATTTTAGCACATTGATAAGAATTCTTGTGCTTATTTTGTTTGTGTTTTATTGCCTTTCCTGTTTCGCTACAGTAATTAAAGTTGAATTATTTGTAACAGTTAAGTAAATTTCTTGCTAGCATTGGCAAATTAAATTCATGCTATTTATTTTTTCTTTACAATTCTGCTATAAAGAAACTCTTTAACAACAATTTAAGCAAGTCGGAAGTCAAACACCGAAGATCTGTTGCAAATTTCTTAACAAACGGAACAGATGTTTGGTCCAAATGGAACATTCGGCAATAGTTATCGCAAACATCTAAACTATTTGACCTCAAGTATCCCTCATTCCCCCTCCACATTTAGTTTGCCCCTATGTTCCTTGGCGGGACACAATTCGTGCTATATATGTACATAATCGATGCCGAATCTCGGAGTAAGTTTACAGAACAAACTTGGAAATGCAAATATTATAAATGAGTGCTGCCTTTGCTTGCTTTTATATTGCATTGCAACAATTTCTTTACAACAAAGAAGTCTGCCGGTTTATACAATATCTAAAGAAAAATAAAACATGAAGCGACACAAAAGTTATAAATTATTTTATCAAATTTTCTAGAAGCTTAATTATTTTATAAAATGGCGCTTCGAAAATACAAAAGGCATTTCATTCAGGTCGATGTTCATATTTGAGCAGTTTACGACAACCCACAGCAAGGGTTGTTGTGATTACAATTAAATTGTTTTCGGAGCAAAAAGCGCTCGTAATCTATCCGAGGCGGAGAATTATTATTCACTTATGGCGGCAGACACTCATTTAGCGTCGGCGGCGTTCGGCTTTTAATGTTCCGCCCCGTGAAGATCCAGATGGCGTATCTCCGTCCGTATCAAAAGTGCATTACGGACTCTGGAACTCGAAACTCTTAGGTTTCAAGGGAACAACGAGAAACGCCAATTGATTCCGCCGAAGTCATCTTCGGCCATTCGAATGCTGGGAGCGCCTCGGTCTCCATTATTTTAAAGAACTCTCCTCACCCTCAAAATTGCTGGGAATTGGTATTGCCACTACATAGAAGGGAGCTCGGACGACATACGTATAATGAACGTCACCGTCTTCCATTCTATTTATTTTTCTTTTCCCTTGCGGGAAAATAATTTTGGTCCGTGTTTAAATTTCATTGAAAAAGCTCGCTTCGTAAGATTCCTTAGGACGAGCATCGTTGAGACGAAGAGGACGCTTCAAGTGCCTTTCGACTTCATGAGAATGGAGTGATATTTTTTGTTTAGCAATTTCCTTGCCGAGACAGGAAATATTAGGTCAGCTGGAACTCGTTGCGCATGCAAACGTGAATGCGAATGGGATTTTGTAATTAAAACGAAATAAACACATAAAATAACAAAAAAAATGTCATCGTAGCATTATATTTTTTGTCAGTATCGATTTTAAGTAAAATGTAAAAAAAGGTGTGTGTGTGTGTATTTATGTACGCACGTAAGAAGATATACTTCTTTGGTGTAACAAGATAAAAATATTTCTAAAAATTTAATCCTCCGCGTTATACTATGTTTGTAGAGAAAACGACACTAATGATCGAGAAAAAGGCATTTAATACATGGAAAAAAGTTTTATTATAACGTATTATCTAGTTAAATAAATTTTATTTATATATCATAAAAAAAAACTAATTATTCAATATTATCTAAAATATTGACTAGCTAATTTCATGATGTTGATGTTGATGCATCTTAAAAATTTACTCTTATCATTTTTCCCAAACGCGCCAAAAGTAATAAGTATAACTTAAATGATATATAGAGGCATAAAAAAAACTGTTTAAACGAATACAGAACCACTAACTTATTTCCAACGTACTATTACTCTCCATTCACGATAAGCATAAAGCCACAATTGGCACAAATTAACTACTACCAGTTTTGATTATTGCAAAGTTTCCGAACGCAGCAAGATTGGATATCTTGGGCGGTGCAGTTTGCGGGCACGGAGTTTACTCGAATGCGGTAGTCAGCACTGTCTCGGTTTCCGAATTCATGAGGGGCTCCACGGCGCACGGGGGAAATGTCCAATCGGCGATATTGCCATGCCATCCGCCCCTTCCGGCTTCCGACGCAACCTGTATACGACATCATAATAAAAGCTGCAATGGATAGCGAAATAGCTTACCTCTCGATTGATAGCGGACTCAGATAAGTTGTTGTTTCCGTGTTTGCGATTTTCTGTACAATAGCAATAGGAATAGACGTCGATTCGTTTAATAGATTTAAATCCCCGAGCATTTATGCCCAGTAGGAAGCTGCTGAAACCCATTGCATAAGCAAGACGTAAAACTATAATTTGATAGAGTTAACCATCTTAAGTGATTCTATTTATCTGATCATTTGTAATATTTTAAAACGAGTAATTTATGAATTTCTCATTACCTTCTCTTGTCATATGACCATCAAATCGGTGCCGACTGGCAAAACTGCAGGGCGTTCTCGCAGCAGGACTCTTTGGCAAGGTCCGTCTAGGATGGTGCCACTGCATTGACAGTTATTCTACCGCCACTAGTAATGTATGATCATTACTACTTTCCGATTAAAAAGCTAAAGGGCAGGTAGTCAGCACGATCAGTGGATCTGATGGCACCATATTGTCATTGGCGGACGTGTCGCTTACCGTCAAGCGCAAGACTTGCTTTTCTTTGTCATTTTCTAAAAAAAAATATTAATATTATTTTATTGTTTATTTTCTAAACAAAAAGTCCTTGCTTGAAAATAGTCACAATAAGCAATAGAGCAATTCGCATTGATGAGGAAAGATGATAAAGGCGCTGTGGCTTAATACGCACAACTTTAGGTCGCCGATTGTGAGGTAACGAATACACATGTTTTTAACACTCTGTAGAATAGTTTCTTCGTTAATAGTACTGTAAGGGAATTAAAGATCGTCGAAATTCGAACACTGTAACTTAATTACTGGACATATTATTCTGATGCTCTTATTTAAAGTAAGTTTTGTCAGTTGCATTTAAAAGACGGTTAGAAAATAGTGACAATTGTGAATCAAGCAACTTTGAAAGTGACCTTCCCCAGCGGTGAATCATCGGGCGGTGGGCGCAAGCAGAAAGCAGCCCAGCTCGAGCGGCGTGTCGCTCCCCGCCGAGTATTTTCGTTACAAATAATTTCGGCCGACAATCTCGACAAGAAGACTAATGGATTGCATTCGAACCGATTATACATCACCGGCGACGCTAACGAATTCATCGCTCAACGTTGCCTCTTTTTTCTCTCCTTTTACTTTTGGCTTTTTGCGATCGCCTTGAACCGGACCGAGTACGATCTCAACAATAAATCGTTTTCAATTGCCCCCCTTGCGTGTTGAGTATGAGAGATGACGCCTAAAAAAGTTACTGTGCACACGTCTCTCTTAGTAATTATAAGTAAATTTATTGATAGACGCGTAATAATATCCAAACTTTTACTTAAATAACATCTCAACTTTTCCAAATTACTCATTTCTCTCTCAGTTTAATTATAAATAACAGTCCTTTGAAATTATTTCTACGCTTCTATGTGAAACACACTACAAACACTAGGCAGACTTAATAAGAAAATACAAATAACATGCTTCAAGGAATAAAACTAAATTATTTACGGTAATGCGCTCAGAAGTTGAAATCATATTAAGTAAATTGTATTCCCAAATATATACAGACTGCTTCTTATCGAACTAACCTAAGAACTTTCATCCGTATTCATAACACAAAGAGTACATTCAAATGATTAAGATGTGAGATGGAGACACGCGATTTAATGACGTCGTTCTGTTATTGTTTCTCTTCCAGCGAAAGTCCCGATTCGGAGAGGACGATGAAACTAAAGAATTGCTAAAATAAATAATGTGCCGACTACGCTCGAATTACCGGGAATAAGCCGGCCATAAAACGCCGCCCGACTCGTCGGACGTTTGCGATTTATTGCGATGAATATTCCTGTCGCAGTCGCCGACAATAGCTCATTACGATATGTTAATGGCATCACCATTTTAATTTATTTCATTGTGCTCCTCACATCTTGGATCAAAAGGAATTGATCAATCGTTCGAAACTTTGGAAACTTCTTATAAGGTGAGAATTCCAAGGTACAATTACTTACCAACGTAATATTCGAGCATAGAGACAGGCCATCTTATATCTCTAAGTGAAGAGCGCGAAAAAGGATAGGCACTTTGAACTCATGTAGTTCTTAGCAACGTGTGGCACCGTGTTGTTGTGGGCTTGTTTTGGGATGCGTCGGTTACTATCAGGCGCACGATTCGAATTTTTCGTGGCTTTATTTCCTAAAAAGGAAATATAAAGCATATTTCCTTTTCATACTGTAATAGGAATAAGAAATACGTGTTTGAGATGAAAATTAAAGACATTTTGTTGCCCAAACCTTATAACAGGAGGTTCTGGTAGATCAAAACGCGTGGAACTTGATTGATTGACTCATTTGCGAGAACTGTTGAGTTTCTAAATGCATTCCGAGCTTCCTCACGAACAAAGTGTAAAATAATAATAAATATATTTTAATTTGATTACGAAAATCTTCAAGTCTATATCTTTTATGGCATTTTAATAATTTACGGAATTTTAAGCATTCTTATTTTAATTTTTAGTAGAGTTCATGACTACGGGAAAAATAAAAATGATTCACATTCAAAGGTCATAGTTAACCCCGGCTACCCTTAAAACTTTAGTTATATATCTAGCTTCCGAATGGGCCGGCTCGAGCCGGGTAAGTACCACGACCTCACAGAAAATCGGCGTAAAGTTGAAGAGTGTGTGCTTCCGCGTTTCATCCAGTAAGCGAGGTGGCCGATGGCCCTATCCCTCTTCACGATATTGCTAATATCCATGCCAGTAGTAATCGCTTGCCATTAGGTAATCCGCTTGATCGTTTACCTCCAACTCCATAAGAAAAAGTTAACTCGTTGTTTAACCAGTTAATCTTCAATCTTAAAAATGTGTTAGCACTCTAAAACGACCAACTACTCAATAGCGCCCAATAATATATTCTTCGACAAAATAAGCATGATATTTTATTCGTATTTCCTTTTTATTTTTGTTCGCCTTCATCTCAGTTCCAGGGCAGTGTTAGATTACAAACACTTAATAAACAGGACCTCGCACACTTGTAACTACTTTTACGACACCCACGGGAGATATCTGAGACATTTCGCTCCGGCTTCAGTAATATGTATATCGTCTAGTATGTTATTATGTATAGACTACGGTTATATCAAATATATAGGCTGCATATTCTGGAGTTCTTTCTTTATTCTAATATACATAGTTTTTATGGGACATTCAAGTTATATACATGTTTCTAATATACAGAAGCGGCATGCAAAATTCGTTGTAATATCATCGCAATTACTATTTCTAAGTGGTAGTACTCCTTTGCAGTTTCTACCTGGGGTGGTACAATTGCATAGCTAGCTATTCTATCGACATGCAGTAATATGGAATTCACTACTGTGTTCTAGTTTGAAGGACAATTTTTTCCGCATAATTACTAGACATAGTGATAGAACATCTCTAGGTAATAAGCGTAGGCCAGAGCCGAGCAGTTCAAAATACTCTATGGCACTGTATTATGGTGTCGCTTACCATCTGAACATAGCACACAGTTTGTTCTTCTCGACATTTAATTGCCCAAAAAGTAATTTGCAATTTGCGCCGCAGTTTTTCAACAATACTACATGCTGGGGTGATTCGACACATTTTATAAGGATAAATCGGCAGAACCACATCTCAGCTTCAATAACTCGTCGCGCCAAGATAACACAATGATCCATTAAACGTCGCGGGCCAGCGCCGTAAATCAGCGCCTGCCGTAAAATGGAGGGAACGTTTGGCGTGCAAATAAAAACGCGCGCAACTCCGCCATTTTGGACGCGCGCCAAACACGACGGACACCAATGCTGACTTGTCTCCCACAGCTTCAACCCTCTTTATTGCATTATTTTTGAAGATGGTTCCATCACTCATCGCATTAATCAAAACAATTAACTAACTACTACTAATAAATGAAATAGTACTTACTATGATGTTCAAATCGTTCATCGTGTGCCCATATATCAGTCAATCCAAAAACTTGCTAGATTTTTTTTTTCATAAATTCACTGTTGGTAAGCAGCTCGCTGCTTGATTGAAAACTGGATCGACTACTATTATATAATCCCACCTTATCTTATTGTTTAGAAAAACAACACGGAAAAAGACAAATCTTGTCGGCATTTTATCTCAATGCTCAAGATAAATTAAAAAATATATATATTTTTTCTAAGTAACCTTTACGAACTCTAGATTCTGGGATAGATAGACACCTCATAAAGGATGCGCACAGCAGGCAGCGGTATAGAGCCGCACTGCGACACGTGCCCCCGCAACCTCCGCAGTTCGCACCCCACGCACCCTCATATCGCACACCATCCACACTCTTATGACAATCACAGGGATTCCGTTTCTCTAATACGGCAAACACAATTACGAATTTTAACACCATTCATTCTTTCTACGGAACTTTTAAGCGTCTGGGTTATACCAGAGCCCTACAAAGGGCGGCAAATGTTGATGCTATTGCATTTGCGGGATATGTGATGCAACTGGCACCAAATCTAGAATTAGGTTTTCTTTTCAAAGTAACAGAAGAAGGCGAAGTTAATGCTTGAGCACTGAAGCGAGACGATTAATAACTTTATGAGATGAAAATAGTGAATACCAAACTAAATCTAGATGCTCTAGTTCTTAGAAACTCATAACACAACGCTAACTAAGCATAATGAACATAAAATATGTTCGTTTATCGCCTGAGTAAATATACTCATAAAGTTCATACTGACGATCACTAGTATGCAGTTGAACTAAAAGGCAGTTCTATGTTGGCAAAGTAGAAATTGTAGAAATTTGCTGCTATAGCTATGTCGCATATGAAGAGGTGGCAATTTCGAAACACATTCCTTAAACCGGAAAAGTATGGCATGCATCTTTCAAGCGAATCGTTTAGTCGTTTCGTTTAAGGAATGTAGTAGCGTGATTCATATTCAATGCGACAAGCACTACGTGTATTGCGAGAGCCGGGCCCCAATCACCGCACCCACGTGACCCCGGCCATTTCACATCTATCACCGCCGACTGCGGCAACAACTCTGACAAATGCCTGAGCTGCTAGCTCATAGCTGATGTAAATTAATCTCCGCCAGGCAGCGGCTAATTAAGAGCTCCAACGGGCGAACTTGCTGCGACACACCAGTTGAATTTCCGCCCGCCGACTACGGGTTACTCGTAGCTGTCGCGTTTTCACGAGGGACAATGTCGTTTAACGTTATCCATCTATAAATAATAAATAATGATAGATAAACTAATTTGCAGAGTTACAATCATCGTGAAGTTAAATTAACATATGAAAGTTGAAACATCTCCATCGCATTCAATATAAAAGATTATTATCCAAGAATAACTAGACGTAACAGATGTCTAGTTATTTCCCCATATAAATGGCGTCCCAAATAATTTAAACCATATTTCATAGAACCAATACGGGAGTGGGAAATTATCGTTCGCGTCAATGCCAATATTGTCTTAAGTATTTCTTAAAGGTCGCTGTTACATTTGAACCGACACATTTCATAGCATTTATACAAATTCCGTCACGGTTCTAGGAATCTTAGATCGTTCGTAATGGACACCCGAGGTCCCAGGTTCGTGGCGTAACCCCGTACAGGTAATAACTATCGATTAGTCTACGCTCGCGACACGCAGCGGCGGCACGGAAGCTCGACGTGCTAATAGAGATTGATGATCGCCTCTAATTGATTATTATCTGAAATACCACTCACCCACAACTCCACCATCGATGCAAGATTGTTGGTGGATGAGTTATCGCCACCTTGTTACGTATGTAAAACGTGCACGACGAACGGTGTATCTAATTTAAATTACTGAAGTCTGACGACACTATGTAAAATTTACCATAAATCAAGATTTATTTAAAGTAAAGGTTTATTAAATCTTTAGAATGGAAACAAAACGTTCCGAATAATACTTATTTTATAACAAAGCGGGCCGATTTTATGGAAAACGTCCCAAAACGTCTCGTACCCTTTATTGTAAGACGACAGGATTTGGATAATTTTTTCAGAAAAATTTGCGATGTGATTTTCTCGCTAACAAACTGAGTTCGCACTGTACTCGTTTAGATGCATTGATCTGTTATAAAGAAAGTTTATATATATTTATTTAAAACAGAAAAATATTTCTACTTTATTAATTTAAGAACATGTCAATTAACAGAAACTTCTTATTTGATTTTAAGAAGTTTGCTGGTAAGTCCAAATCCAATAATGATTTTTGACCACTAGTAATAATAAGAAAAGAATTATCAAAATCAGTTGGAACTGCCTGAAACCAAATAAGCGGCTCATCGCATCACGGTGAGCTATGACCGCCGTCCTTGTACAACCTTGATTACAACACCGGACATGCATGCATTCTACCAGCCTTTCAATACTGGAATTATCTGTTATTTTACTCTAATGTATGCAAATAACCTTATACAACCTAACAGTGTCAATTTTAATTTTAAACACAAGGTCAGCGAAAGTAATGCTGGGGAAAAAAATGTCTGCAAACCACTTTAATTTCGCTCCATTCCCATTACCCGTGGGGAAATATTCCCGATGGAAAGTGCGGCACCGACAGCGCACGGGGCCTCAGCCGCCGCCTCGAACGCTCATACGCTTTACGAGCGCGACGTGAGTTATTATCGTTTCATTTACATTTGCGACGCGGTCTCGGCGAATTCACGAAACAAGTCATGTCTCCACAATTTAGCGCCGAGCCTCGCGCTCCGCGGCCTAAGCTGCCGTTATCTGTCGCCCGCGAGCCGCCATTTTTGCCACTCGCAGGGCTGCCGTCGGCCTTGCGTAACAGCCCAAGGGCTGTTAGGAAAACTTTTCTAATAAAAATACAGCGTAGCGAAACGTGACATGATCCTGAGCATCTCAACGGCGCAGGCTAAATATGTATACATATACGATTACGCCAATGACTCGTTTACGATGAGGAGGATCTAATAATGTCCGGCGATGGCACCTGTCAGCCCTATGCCCTGTATGTCGCGGTAATATTGTCCGGGCCCCTCCAAATTTGCATACATTTACATTATAATCCTTGTTGTTTGGCGGCGGAGGGGCGGGGAGGGGGAAGGGGGCGTTATTTAGATTATCCGAGGGGCGAGTTGACGCGCAACCGCGACTCTAATAGTTTTATTGACTTTGTAGTTTCCTACGTTATGCCATACAAATATCTTTGAGTATTCTATTTATGACTAATTGAGGGCTCCCGCACTTACATTTGTAAAACTATTACACTTTCAATAATACGTAATGCCGACGAGCAATTATATATACCTTCAATCTATCTGATAAATAAAACTAACTATCATTTGTAATACACAATTATAATGCCATAATTTGAGGAACCCCGAAAAAAAATTGAATAACGAATGCACTTTATTGTGTGTTTTACAAACGAGTTAAATCAATGTTAAAGTCAAATACTAAAAGATTTTTACAAATACTTGTGGGTACTTAAAAATCACGGCATACGATCTGCTCTGATAATTGATATAACAAATTCTCTGTAAATCAAAAAACTTCGATCATGTGAAGTTATCTGCGAACGTCGCCATGATTTATCCAAGTTTTGAGCGAATTTTCTCTGATAGACGACATATTTATATTTGTCAATATCGTGTACCCAGTGTATCCGATTTTTCTGCTTATTAGTCTACCGTAGTTTGAACAATCTTACACTCTACTATGACATAATGCAATGCGTGATACATGTCCATTCTAGTCTCCGTCCGTCCCGCCTTGAATTTGAGCCGCAGTGGCTTAAATAGGTCCCGCACGGTGAAGTGTTCAAAGGCTGTCGCGGCGGCGATGAGCCTGTCGCTCGGCGGACGTCCGGACCCCGAGGATTAGCAGGCGACGCTCAATTTGTCAGCGGTGGACTACCGGACACCTGCACTGGGGCGGGTGACGTGTACGAGGCCACAGAGTAGACATATCATATTAAATACAATGATTTGTATTCAGAATGACGAAGAATTAAATAATGTAGTAAAGTGTTTACTATATTTCGTTATTGCAAAATTTCGACATTCCGTCAAACTTGCAATGCAATAATCGTTTCCAATAAATTCCGTAATAACTCAATACAAATTTATAATTCGAAATGATGAAAATTTTTTACTGCTAATAAATTTGAATAGTGTTAATGCATTTAGTGAATAGTTATTCTATTTGTATTAGTTTTTCTACTTCGAAACGCCAGCAAAACAGTAAAGTGTTAAGCACTACTATATTTATATCCTTTATATTTTTGACCAAATAGTTTGTTTCTAGTGTTGTGTTGTAGTGTTGTTTCTAGGGACGTAAATAGATGTATAATTAATACATCTATTTACGTCCCTAGAAACGAATTCTTTACAGTTTTTGGGTATTTTTACTGTACCATGCCGAAATGTTTATTTACTTACGTAATATTTAATTCCATTACGCTATGAGAAGATAAAAAAAATATTCCTCGAGTATCCGAAAGAGGTTACCTAAATTTAACGAATTAATGTATAATTGGTATACCTATTGATCACTACGATACGAACGCGAATTTCGTGGCCCCGAAGGTGTCTATACGTTTATGGGGTGCGAGTTGGCGGCGCGGGAATGCGGGACACGCGTGGCGCGCCACCGCGGCATTTACGCTCTTCCCATTACCAATGACAGGCCAAACATGTCCTATCTAGATTATATGTCCAATATGCATTGGCACGTTAACGTATTACTATAATTGACGACTACTTTATCTTATTACACATACCTAAATCTGTAGCAAATGTCGCGATGTTACATGAATAGATGAAATAAAACATACTCCCAGCACTTGAATTGGGTATGTGTCAGTTCTAGACGCTACATCAATAGTTTGACTTTACAAATATAATTGTACCCACAATTTCTACAGATACGCGTACCTATGCCACACAGAAAAATCTCTGTTAGGGTCAATGTCATCATGTTGATGAGACATATTTTTTTTTAAATAATCGAAAGTAAACTCCAAGCAACTTAGCAGCACATGTGGTTATTCCAACCGCCGCCAATCCAGTTGTTAAGTTGTAATGAGTGGCTGAAACGGGAGGGCGCGGAAGATTTCGTCCAGACTCGAGATTGGGGGCCCGACCCCCTATGAACGATTCGCAAAGTTGCCTAACTTATATTACCCGCCGTCTCAGGAAGACTGAAAGCGTTTGACGGTAACGGACAACTACTGACACGCCGTTAGAGTTCCCTAATTGATAATATAACTTTGATTTCTTCCCGTGTACTTGTTTTTTTCGTGAATTTTGCGTCGTGTGATTTGACAGTAAATATTTTACAAACCAATAACTTTTTTACCTTCCATCATGGCGATCATCGAAGCAATAAATAAAGCAAAAATTAACCCAGAAGCCTTTCGTGTCGAACTAATTTTGTAGTGTTAAAATGCATAAAATAATTTCTTGTATTCACTAGAATGAAATTACCGAAAATCTCCTTAAAGCTTCTTCTAAAAAGGGCCCATAGAAATGTATCACCGCTTAATACGAGGAAATAGCGATATTTGACGTGGGGTTTCATTTCGTTCGCCTTATCTCGAAGAATACGTGAAATATTTTATCGAATTCCACTCCACAATATTTTTCTGTCGTAAGCGATATCCTTGAGTCGCGAAATAATGGAATACGATATTTGTGCTCGACGGCCGTTTCCCGAGCAACCAAAATTAAGCAATCAATTCCTTTTAATACGTTGCCGGTCAGAGAAATTGAATTTATTACTTCGAGCGAATGTAATTCACGAAAATCTTATCAGGAAGGGCTTTACACGGCAAAAAAGGTGAGAGTGCTTTAATCAAAACATGAATTTCACCAAACTGTGACACCTACATTTGTTTTATCTACATAATTATATGAGTATAATAGATAAAATAATTATCTATTTTACTCATACACATTTTGTCATTTATCTTCAGCAACAACACACAGACCAATTTATATTCTTTTTATCTAGAAAAAAAGCCACAAGTGCATTTTTTTATAAACAAAACTGTCTTGTGTAGCGGTAAAAACCACCTCAAAACCGTTAGTGTTTTGTAATAAAATATAAAGCAGTTACGCTACTCACTCCAAGGAAATTGCCTAACTTTGACGCAATTCTAAAACAAACAACCATATAAGCGCCCACGATATACAAATGAAGCTGCTGTCGTCTGAACAGAACCGATTCCCGTTGGTTTAGAGCGTGGTAAATCATTAGTCCATTGCGCATATAAAGCGGGGGGCGTTGTGGGTCAGTAGTGATAAAGCGCGCGTCACAAGGCACCAGTCGGCTCGAAAGCGAAGCGGAATTATATCGGACGAGTGGCGAAGAGCAACGGGACACTGCGATCTCTGAGCTCTCGACGCTACGCCGATCGACACTGCGACCATGCGTTAAGAACCTCTTGGGAGATTTATGCACATGGCATAGCAACTACTACCTATACCAATTTACTGATATAAATTTTATACTCTCTCTATGTTTATGTTCAGCGGTCGTCATGCCGTGCCGCTTCCTAGTGTGTCGCCATAAAAAAATACTTATATGTCTTTATTTTTTTCATATTACGTAGGCTGACAAACGAGCAAGCGACTCGCCTGATGGTAAGCGATCTCTACCCCTAGTGGAAATTTACAACATTACAGAACTTGCAAATCTATAAGGGGGGAATTTTTAGATGAGGGAGGGTGGAGGAGTGAAAGAAAGTAGGGAGGGAAGGAGGTATGAGGTGGGGTGAGGCAGAGGTGGCCAGGGAGCGAGATGTTCCACCGGCCACCTCACTCACCGGTCAAAATGCAGTTGCGAAAACACTTCCACTTCACACCGATTTTCTGCGAGGTCGTGGTACTTATCCAGTTCGAGCTGGCCCATTCAGTGGCGGATCGGCTCTACCACGGTGTGTTTATTGGATTGTCGATTTTAGTTGTGATTAAATTTTGCATTTAAGCAACACACTCACAACACTTAGCATTGAAAATAAACTGAGTTCCTAATGCAGAGTCCGCCTGGGGTTTTTCTGCCGCCAGGTAACCTGTAACCACCAGTGTACTCCATTTTGAAGGCCAGTGTTATAGATATAGCTTCTTAAATATCTGAGTGAACATTGCAATGGAGAGCCAAGAAGATTCAGGGTTTTTGGACAGGCGTGACGCTTATTTTCAGGCTCATAACTTGCCCAATCTCCTTAAACAATGTATTATATTTTGTTGTATGTTCATCGCGTGAACAAGAAACTTTTCCTATTATCCACTTATTACGACAGTGTGGTCAACGCAACCGGCCGTAGCCGCGCGGCGACGTTCCCGGTAGGGCCGGTGTTGAGTCTAGACACGGCCGTCCGCCCGCGGCTCTAAAATTACTCCGCGTCCCTCCGCCCCGTACCGGATGTTTATCGGGACACGTGGACGGCGACGTCGCACTCGCACGATAAATCATTTTTATTAAACGCATTCACAAAAAGTAAATAAGGTACGGATTCATACTAACCCGGAGCATATAAATCTTCGCCTAATACTCACTAATGGTTGAGTGAGCTTCTGTCAAAATAAAAACAAATAAAATGAACAAATGTCTTAGTTTTGTTTATGCTGTCGTAAAAAGACCGTTACCCTCTCTCTAGCCTTCAATATTGCGTAAAACGCCGCTGGTCGATGAATTTTATTCACAATACAAAACGGATAAATTGAGCAGATTTCTTAGTCTTGTTCTAGTTATTGTAAAAAGATCGTTAACAAACGTGAATATTGCATGAAAAAACAGTGTTTGGATGACAAATTTTGTCCAAAATTGTTTTTCTAAGATGTACATGTAAGTGACTAAAAACTTGTATTCTTGGCAATTAACGAACATGATACTCAATAACACAGCTGCATATCCAAAGCTATCTTAAAACATCCCTCTGATCTGTAGGAATATTCACTGTTCAAATGAATAATCCATTTGCCACACACGTGTGCGGGAATTGAGAAATTAAATAAGAGCGGAGTGGGCAACTCGCAGGTGAGCCCTCCGGCGTGGTTGCTCGCTTAATGACGGCCCTGCGAGCAATCCATCAAAACCCGCCGCTATATTTACGCGATAGTTTTATTAAAAGCTAGGCCCCGCCCGCGACTCTCGCTAGCACCAAATTGCTCCTAATGCCCTTGTAATGTGGCGTAATGCGAGCGAAGCTCACTTCACGAATTAATGTTGTGCAGCGATAAAGCGGACCGCTGTAATTTGTTACGGTAATGAATTATATCCCACGATCTGAAGCGACTCCCCAGGTGGGTGAGGAAATGTATACACACATAGAGTTCAAGGTCCAAAGATTGCGAAGTAGGAATATCACCTTGTGTTGAACACTTACATGTAGAATGAGTCGATGCATTTAGAACTGCCTTGTAATTTTGATATGTTAGAACAACGGCGTTTTTCATGAAACAGTATAGTGTCAATCAGTTGTCTACTAATTTAACTGTCTGAAACCCTCTGCACAAAAAACATATTAAAACTCTCCAGTGCATTTATTTCTCTGGGTATATTTCACTTCTATAGCAAACGCAAAAGTCTCGCTTGCACGTTAGGACATTGTTTTTTGTTGTTGAATTCTCTCTTGAAAATGACTCCATGCAGTATCAATAAAATTTATTAATTTCATATTTCTTTCATTATTTAGAACGAAAATTTTTAATCCCACCTTTTAAAAATGTTCTGTAAAGCAATATAATACTTTAGAACACATATTTGCAGCAACAGATAGTAAATAATAAAAAAAGGATTCAGATGGATACAAACCTACATTATATGCCTCTATTTAATTTAGTAAACTTGTGAGCAAAGTCGGAGGCGTTTTCCCAAGTCAAATAAAACTTATCCAATTTATTAACCGAATCCGGAATCAACCAACAAATCTTCGGAGACGCATGGTAGTAAGATAACCATCGATATTTTTAAAAACGCCCGAGAGTGACTTAAACTTGTATCAGTGTCAAGATAACGGACATAATGTATCAGGGGCTTAGCCTTTAGCTTAGGTGGATTGCCACGATTTATTGTGGCGCATGAAGTCTACGCGCACTCTATACAAGTTCACTCCGAAGCGGCCAGAACGGTCGGTGCCAATGGCGTAACGTTAAAGATTCACGATAAATTTTCCTTATCTACTAAATATACGGATGCTTCGTACTTTTATTTGTGTTTAATTGTTCTCTCAGATATCGGGAACATGAAGTTTAGCGTTGTTTTCGGTGGGAGGGTGCGCGGGCGGCTTTGTCTCTCTGGGCCCAACACGCGCGCATACAAATTGACGCATTAGACGCACGCACGATTATAATCTAAATGGGCCTCTTTAATGAAGCTGTATTGAAAATTTATCTAATAGCTCCATGTTACGAATGTTCGGCGACGATCGGATACACCTCGCCTCTAACCGTGGTCCCGCGTTGTGTGTTGTAAGATACCCCCGCTGCTAGTAGACATCGAATATCTTTTTATGGGATTTAAAGCACGTGTAGTTTGAATAGTTTACTAATCACGTCGAATGCAACATTGTAATTATCATTTAGATAAGATCTTTAGCTATAGTTACTTGATCATTCTATTAATGTGTCCGATTAAAAGATATAAATGGTAAGTCTCAACGAAATACGTATACGTTGTTTTATGAGATCTTACTGTGCTGATAACGTGACTATTTTAAAGCGGTTGTTCAGTTTTTATTTTTCTGTCAGAGATTTAATCAGGCCGCTGCCAAAAATACCAAAGACTATAATGGTCATTAGTAGGCAATCTGTAACTGCAATTTGGTTTGTTAATAGACAATCAAATATCACAAATCGCATTAGGCAATTGTAGAATATATCGAAACTATAGCCAACGCCAATGTGAACTAGAGGCGTATTTTATTACACTTCTCACACGTTCACGAGAGCTATGGTAAGGTCGATGTTCAGTGGAGGACATTAAGAGACATCGTAACTCGGTTGCCCCGCGTAAACTTTGTAATGGATTTAGTAAATCAAACGAGGGGGCAAAAAGCGTGACAGGGGACCGCGGGCCAACTAATTCAATTTGGAGTACAGAAGTTGATCGCATCGGACATATCGGGCGATCGCACTTCGGCGGCTCGGTCAGCTAATTGAAAAAGTGTCCGCACCGCCCCGGTGTGCCGCGCCCTTATTAAACGTTCCATCGCCACCGGCTTTAATTACGAACCTCCGTCCACCACTTTCGGCGACTGGCGATCATTCCGTGTCGGTGTAAGAAACAAATAATCTGCCCAATGAAATTGATTCCGTTTCATTCGGCGACGAAAAGTTTATGTTTCGCTCTGAAGTTTTCAAATCAACGAGTCTAATTGGAAAGGGATTTAGTTTTTGTTACGACACAATGAGAGGAGAAACATTTTTCCACATGACTTTGAAAGGTGTGGAAAAATGTCTCTGCTGTTGATTGTTTTGGGCTCATTGCGTATATTTGTATTTCTTTTTAAAAAGCTAAAAATCAAAATAAAACAAATTTTGTAACTATTTCACAATAATATTTTCTAGTGTTTTATGATATTTATAACTGTGTATTTTATTTTTTTAAGTAAATAAAACAAAAGAAATAAACGAACATCATTCATGGAAAATGCTACATTTAATAACAAATGGGATTATTAAGTCCCAGAGAATTTTGTATC